>CAOLHI010004104.1:0-134450 GCA_948474755.1 Ctenosaura bakeri | reverse complement strand
GGGAGGCTATAAGTATTTACATTGCAAAGCTGACAGCATTTCAAGGATTTTGTGAGAGAATGTGTGTGTGTATGTGTGCACTTGTTTTTCTTGGTGCTGAAAGCTATAAGCATATATGCTACAAACTTTGTTTCTGACATCTGGAGGGAGGGGAAAAATGAAAAAAGAAAATATATGGGAAAATAAAAAAGGAAAATCTTGCCATACCAGGTGCCCTCTGCAGACAGAATGTTTAAGCATTTTTTGTTTGTTTGTTTGTTTTTCCTTAAAAAGGGGCAAGAAGCATGTCTAAAGCACTAATGGGAAATCTGCAGCCACAGAGAGTTCTTTGTGTGACCCACAGATTTCCTCTGTTGTTATTGCTAGTCAGCAACCGGGGATAAGAGGGTATGTCATGTTATCTAAACTTTAAGTACCCTGCATAGGATTAAGATGTACTTTGCAGGCAGCATGGAACTGAGCTGTATTTTGCAGACACAAAGCCTGTTGTATGGAGCTGAGGTGTGCTTTGTATGTAGGGAAGTTGTGGAGAGAATTGGGCTGTGCTTTGCATGCAGGAAAGCTATGGCACTTGGGTTTGTGCTGAGTAAACACACATAGAATTGAAACATGGAATCTGTGGGAAATTGATGATGATGATGATGATGTTTTTTTGCTCTATCTATTATATCCTTAGCCCCAAGCTGTGCACTTGCCGCACCCAGTCCTGGAATGTGGCCCTTTCCAAATCGGAGATCCTTCGCAAATTTGAATTGGGCCCCTAGCTGAGCAAGATTCACTACTTTGGCTTAGGGGAAAGCCAAGACTATATTTTTGTGCAAAAGGACTACATATTTAATTTTGGTATGAAACCAAATACCTTGGCTAAACAAATGTGCATGAGCATCGTATGCCTTAATTCTAAATTAAACTCGCATCCTCAGAAATCATTATTTCTACCTAGTTCTAGTAGATATGTTTGTGATTCTTGGCACCTTGGGCCTAATTTAAGTAGTCAAGATTCCACTACATGCATTCATGGGGCATATCTCGTTTAAGAGTATAAGGAGAGCCATATTGGATCAGACCAAAAACTTCTCTACTCCAACATTCTGTTCATGCAGAGGCCGACCAGAAGGACATGAATATAACTGTATCCTCTCTCTTCTCAGCAACTGATCCACAAAGGCATACTGCTTGTGATACCAGAAGTGAGATATAGCCCATTGAACAGAGTGGCCAAGATAGCCATTGTCTGAAGCAAAACAGCAGAGAATCTCAATGGCTTTAAAAGGCAACTCCCACCCCATGGTTCAGCTCGGTGGGTAATGAAACACAATGTTTTCCCCCCTTGGCAGTCCTGTTGATCTGTTTGGCAGGTTGTCAATTCCAAGCAATAAGGATATACATTTATTAATTTAATTTAATTTAACGTATGCATTTATGCACTCAATTTAGAGTTTGCAATTTGAAAAGTTTGGTGTCGATTCCTTTGCTGTGTTTGTATGTTGTCCGCGTTCTTAAAGGCTTTAGGATCCTTTCAAACAAATCTAAGTTATTTCCTAGCACATAAATCCTGTCCTTCTTTCGGAGGATGAAGAACAGAGGACCACTCATATATTTTACTAAAGATTTTAGGAATTTCAATAGTCTGATTCAAGGATGGGCAACTTCAGAGGGTCTGGTTCAGAGAGTTGCAAAAAGTTTGTAAAGCGAGTCCGTACACAAGAAGGATAAAACTCCCTTGCTAAAACAGGCCGGTTGGCAGTCTGTTTCTAGGCTCAATTGAAGGTGTTGATCATGACCTATAAAACCCCTCTATGGCTTAGGTCCAGGCTCTTTGATAGCCCGTATCTCCTCATATGAGCCTGCTTGGGCCCTGAGAGAGTCCCTGGGTAAGACCTTCTTGCATTTTCATGGGCATAGTCAGTGAGGATCATGATAGGCCCTTTTCAGTGGTTTAGCCTAGGCTCTGGAACTCTTTTCCTATGGAGGCCTCCTTACTGCTCTCCTTCTGTCAACAGGCAAAGACTTTTATTTCACTAGTTTTTTTTGAAGACGGAAGGTTTCTTGCTTGCTTGCTTTTTAAAGGATGTGCTGTACTGTTTGAGCGGCTACATTTTTTTAAAAATTCTTTTAAGTTATTTTAACTTGTAAGCTGCCTTGGGTCCCATTGTTGGAGAAATGTGTGATATGGAGGAGGGGGGGATTTTGCTCCCATGGGGCCCACTCTTATGAAAATGGAAAATGGATGTGGCTGGAGATCCATCCCTATTTTTGATACAACTCAAAAATATAATTGAAGTTTCTACAATATGATTTAAGAAGGCTTCCAGAAGCACAATTCTCCATTTGTTATTAACAAGGAAGAGTTCTTTCTCTCCCTGGCAAGGGAGTTCTAGAGTCTAGGGGCAGCCATTGAGAATGCCATATATTGGGGGGGGGGGTGATGGGGAGATCTGGCAGCTTCCAAAATGGCTGATGGGTAACTGCATGAACCCTGTGGATGACATATTTCCGACTTCTGGTCTAATTAGAAACACAACGAATGATTGTTGCATTTAATTATATATCGTAAGCTGCACATTTCTATTTCTTTTCTTCTCTGTTTGGATCTGGAAGGAAGAAAGCTATTGACTAAATATTCACACCGATACTGTGAAGCTGAATGAAAGAAAACTGCTTTTATTGAATGGAGTAAAAGAAATGCATTTAATGTCATTCGCAGGAGGACAAATAAGATGAAGTGAAGGGGTTATTGGTTAAGTAAACTAATTTAACATTTTCTGGATGTCATTAAGCAACAATCCATCTTATTTTAACTTTGCAGAGGCAAAAATGGCTTTCTCCCAAATTTAAATAGAGTGCACTGGTAGTTCCTCATAGCTGACTTAACCACCACATTGTGCCTCTCTGACGTTTCTTTTGCCTTGCATTACAGGCAAATCTATCCAAATACTTTCCTCTTCATATCCCTCTCTCCCTCTATTGGATGGCACTGTAAGTTTTGGGTTTTTGTTTTCCTTTCTTTTGTAAATGATCCCATATCATTTTACTAGAAGATTTAACTGATGTTGGCCAGGTTAGTGTTGCTAAGTTCACTTATGATTTGAATGAAATGAACGTTTGAATACTGGTTTTCAATCTGTAAACTTTGTTTCACTCCAAGTTCCAAGCAACTGGATGAAAACCAACAATCTTCTTGGGGGTAAAAGCCAAATTTTTCTGCTGGATTTCAAACCAGGCCAAAACTGTTTGGAGCATCAACTTAAGTGTAAATATCAAATGAAAATATCAGGATCCCCTTTGCCCTCCATATAAGACTTTACCTCATTCAGCTGTGTCTCTTCATCACCTATGTTTAGGAGCATGTTCAGGAGGCTGGAGAGCGGGGAACCTCCCTAGTAAACAAAATGTGGTGGTTGATCATGATTGCCAGGAGATAAAACTATACCAAAGATGATGAAAAGAACCCTGATGACCCAGAGAAAGAAAGAAAAGCGGAGGGAAAATTCCTTGTGATTTGTACCTCCTACAGTTTTGTTATGCAAGTTAATATCTTTGTGGTGGACCTTGCAGGCTAAGGAAACAATGGTCACCACACTTTGCCGGAAACGGGGGTTTTGGGGCCAATTTTCACACGGAGGAGTAAAAGGACCAGGAAGGTAACAGAGACTTTTAGCAAAACAAATCGCTTCGAACTACTTGGCCTTATGAACAATAAAAGGAGCACCACGCGGGGGGAAAAATTTAACAAGAAGGAATCAAACTTCACCAACAGGGACTAGATCAACACTCCCAGCCTAAACAGAATGCCCAGGCAGTCCAGTAAAAATTTTTGCCGGGGAGCCCAGGACAAGTCTCAGAGGAGGCGAGTTCTGGTTGTTGGGGCTCTTTGCTAAGAGGAACTGAAACAGCAATCTGCAAAACGGACAAGCTCAACGAGAGGTCTGTTGTCTTCCGGGGGCCCGGGATCAACCACATAACGGAGAGGCAAACCCAGGCTAGTCAAACCCACTGACTATAAGCCCCTCATTTTGGTTCATGGGGGAACCAATGACACTGCGAGGAGCAGCTTAAAACATTGAAAAGGACTACGAGCGATGGGGAAAGCTTAAGGACCTTGGTGTGCAGGTGGTCATTTCGTCTCTCCTCCCTGTTAAAAGGATACGGCGCATGTGGGGAAAAGGGCAAAGTAGAGGTCAACAACTGGCTCCGCACATGGTGCCGCCAACAACGGTTTGGGTTTTTGGAACATGGCCTGAATTTCCATGAACATGGGCTTCGGGAAGGGATGGGCTGCACCTCACAAAACTGGGCAGGAATGTTTTTGCAAAAGTTTTTGCAAAAGGGAAAATTAAGAGGTCTTTAAACTAAGATCCACTGGGGGGGGGGAGAAATATTATTCAGGGCAAGGACTCAGAGAACACAGGGGAAAAAAAGGGCCCAAAAAATACCCGGGGGAAAAATAGACAAGCGGCCAATGGCGGGAGGAGTAGAAACAAAATACAGGACTTGCAGGAAGGGCCTGGGGACTTAAGTGTCTCTACACTAATGCAAGGAGTAGGGGGAAACAAGCAGGATGAGCTTGTACTCCTAGTACAAGAAAAAAAACGATTTGATAGGCATCACTGAGACCTGGTGGGATGAGTCTCATGATTGGAATATAGGAATAGAGGGGTATAGCCTTTTTTGTAAAAAAGACCAAACAAGAAAGGAGGAGGAGAAACCTTGTATGTCAAGGATGTTTTCACCTGTGAAGAGATCCTGGGCTTAAACCCAGAAAGCCAGGTAGAGAGCATTTGGGTAAGAATTAAGGCAGCGAGAAACAATAGGGATATTCTGGGGGGGGTTTTAACTAAAAACCTCCAACCCAGGCTGAGGATTTGGGGATGACGCCTTCCTCAACCAAATGACTAACATTCAAAGAGGAGAGATAATAAAATAGGAGATTTCAATTCCCCCAGATTTTGCTGGCAGTCAAACTCTGCCAAGACAGCAAGGTCCAGCAAGTTTCTTGCTTGTCTTGCAGACAACTTCATGGTCCAGAAGGTGGAAGAGGCCAAAAGGGGGATAAATATTCTAGATCGGGGCTTGCCCAAACAGGGTCCCCCTTGGAATGAGGTAGAAGGGGTTTGGGAAATCTTTGGGGGGGAGTACCATGCCCTTTTTGGAATTTAAGCATTAGGGGGAAGGAGAAGATAAGGGTACCCAAAGACCCCTCGTTTTAAATTTTAAAAAAGCGGACTTCTGTAAACTTAGGGGGGCTGCTGGCTGGAATTCCGTGGTCAGGAATAGTGAAAGGGAAAGGAGTTCAGGAGGCATGGGAGTTCCTTAAAAAAGGGGAAAGGCCCAAAGGCACAGTCTAAAACTGTGCCAATAAGGAGGAAAAATGGAAGGCATCTGAAGAAACCAGAATGGTTGACTAAAGAACTCTCAGCTGAGCTAAGAGTTAAGAGAAACACGTATAGGAAATGGAAAAAGGGGGGAAACCACCAAAGAAGAATTTAAGCAAGTAGCCAGGAGATGTAGGGAGGAGGTCAGAAAGGCTAAAGCACAGAACGAACTTAGGCTGGCCAGAGACATTAAAAACAATAAAAAGGGTTTTTTTAAATATGTCCGCAGCAAAAGGAAAAAGAAGGAGACAGTAGGGTCGCTACGCAGAGAAGATGGCGAATTACTCACAGGGGGGAGAGAAAAGGCAGAGCTACTTAACACCTTCTTTGCCTCCGATTTCCCAGAAGGATACAAGCACTCAACCTGGCGGTAGGGGAGCAGGGGAGGAAGCAGAGGAAATGAGGCACTTAATAAGTAGAGAGGTGGTACAGGAATACCTGGCCGCATTGGATGAATTCAAGTCTCCAGGGCCAGATGAATTGCATCCTAGGATATTAAAAGAGCTGGCAGAGGTCATTTCGAACGTTGCTATAATTTTTGAGAAATCTTGGAGGACAGGAAAGTTCCAGCAGATTGGAAGAGAGCAAATGTTATCCCCATCTTCAAAAAGGGGAAAAAAAGAGGACCCAAAAATTATCGCCCAGTCAGCCTGACATCGGTACCCGGAAAGATCCTGGAGCAGATCATTAAGCTTAGTTTCTAATCATTTAGAAAACAATGCAATAATCACGAGAAGTCAACATGGATTTCTCAAAAATAAGTCATGCCAGACTAATCTGATCTCTTTTTATGATAGAGTTACTAGCTTGATAGATGAAGGGAATGCTGTGGATGTAGCATATCTCGATTTCAGTAAGGCCTTTGACAAAGTTCCCCATGACATTCTTGCATCGAAGCTAGTAAAATGTGGGCTAGACAGGGCTACTGTTAATTGGATATGTAATTGGTTGACCGACCGAACCCAACGGGTGATCACGGATGGCTGCTTTTCATCCTGGAGAGAAGTGACTAGTGGGGTGCTACAAGGTTCTGTCCTGGGCCCAGTGCTGTTCAATATTTTTATCAATGACTTAGATGAAGGAATAGAGGGCATGCTCATCAAATTTGCAGATGACACCAAATTGGGAGGGGTTGCTAATACGCCAGAGGACAGGATCAAAATTCAAAATGACCTGGATAGATTGGAGAGCTGGGCCAGGGCGAACAAAATGAAATTCAACAGAGAGAAATGTAAGGTCCTACACTTAGGCAGAAATAATGGAATACAGAAATATAGGATGGGGGACACGTGGCTGGATAGCAGTACGTGTGAAAGGGATCTAGGAGTCTTCATAGACCACAAGCTGAACATGAGTCAGCAGTGTGATGCGGCAGCCAAGAAAGCCAATGCAATTCTCGGCTGCATCAACAGGAGTATGGTGTCTAGATCGAGGGAGGTACTGGTACCACTCTACTCTGCTTTGGTTAGACCCCATCTTGAATACTGTGTCCAGTTCTGGGCACCCCAATTCAAGAAGGATATTGACAAGCTGGAGCAAGTCCAGAGGAGGGTGACCAAAATGGTGAGAGGCCTGGAAAACATGCCCTATGAGGATAGACTGAGAGAGCTGGGTATGTTTAGTCTGCAGAAAAGGAGGTTAAGAGGGGACATGATAGCCATGTTTAAATATTTGAAGGGATGCCACGTAGAGGAAGGAGGGGGCTTGTTTTCTGCTGCTCCAGAAACCAGGACAAGGAGCAATGGATTCAAGCTGCAGGAAAGGAGATTCCACCTGAACCTCAGGAAGAACTTCCTGACAGTCAGGGCTGTCCGGCAGTGGAATCTGCTGCCTCGGAGAGTAGTGGAGTCTCCTACCTTGGAGGTTTTTAAGCAGAGGCTTGATGGCCATCTGTCGGGAGTGCTTTGAGGGTGTTCCTGCATGACAGGGAGTTGGACTGGATGGCCCGTGTGGTCTCTTCCAACTCTACATTTCTATGATTCTATGATTCTATGATTCTGCACTACACTGTTATAGTGCTATTATTTCACTTTCAACATCCTGTGGAATTCTGGGGTTTATAGTTTATTGAGGCCAAAGAGCTCTCTGGCTGAGAATTCTAAATGCCCCTCCCTAAACTGCAAACCCCAGGATTCCATAGGATGTTGAAAGTGGAATAATAGCACTATAAAGTGTAGTGTGGAAATGGCCTTGGAAAAGCAGTCATGAAGGAACTAGATAAGATCCTCAAGTGTAAAGATATATCATTAAGTATCAAATTCAGGATCATCTATACCATAGTATTTCCAGTTTCTATGCATGGTTCTGAAGGTTGGACAGTAAAGGAAGCTAACAAGAAAAAATGAATTAATTTGAAATATAGTGATAGGCAAAGGTTTTATGGATACCATGGACCATTGAAAAGACAAATCAAGTCTAAACATTCACTAGAAACTAAGATGATTAAACTGAGACTGTCATACTTTGGACATGTCATGAGGTGACCTGACTCACTAGAAAAGACAATAATGCTTGGTAAAATCCACTGCATTACATTTGGACTGATTCAAACAAGGAAGTCACAGTTCTGAGTTTACAAGACCTGAACAAGAAAGTTGACAACCAGGGATCTTGAAAGTCTCTCGTGCATGAGGTTGTCAGGAGACGATGTCAACTTGACAGCCAATAACAGCAACAAAGACTAGATAGACAGGTGGCTAGATCTGTGGATATATGAACTGAGCCATAATTCTGAAAGCAGAAGCGTTTGCATAATATACAAATATAATGTCCCAACAGGATTTCAGCCTGTGATGTCTGTTTCACCATATCTTATATTGATTGATCAACTGATTGACAAAGGCCATTTCTGCATGATGTCACCATCCCATGATGTGGACGTGATGGTAGTGGTCAGTGACTAATGCTTTCACATGAAGTCGTCATGGTCCCACTGCCAATGCGTCGCAGTCAGGGGATATTCAGTTAACAAAAAATCCATTAAGTGCCCACAATCATGTGATGCTCCCATCACTGCTGGCCACGCAGAAGGGGCGTGTGATGTAGGTGCTTCCTTCACCAGCACAGCATGGAAAAGAGGCCGTCTGTGCTGCACAAGGAAGGCGCTTGTTGCTTGCGCTCCCTTCTGCAGGGAGCTGGCCAGGTGTGGAAGGGAGTGTTCATGTCGTGCTCTCATCCTGGCAAAGGCTCTGCCAGGATCACAACAGGATGTCAACAGGAACAGGTAAGGTGTGGGAATGGCCAGAGATATTTAATACTTGTCCTGCTGTCACACAGAGCCTGCAGTGGTTTTCCATCCAAATAGCTTGTTCTTTCCTTGCCTGGTTACCTTCAGCACTGGTGCAGCTTCAAACGCCTTCAGACCGTTTATGGGATTCCATATTATTTTCTTTTTGCTTTTGGAAATCTCTTAGAAAAGCTTTTAATATTGCTGCAACTGGTTTCATTAGTATATGTATTGTTGAGTCTATCATGGAGGGTTTAGAAAAATAAGATAAATCTGTGTTCTTTTAGCTTCATAATTTATTTCTTCTTGCAAAGAGATGCTATTATAGGTTATTAAAATAATTTAGGGGCAATTAGGACCATGGATCATCAAGGTCATAATCAGTGTCTCTCCCCCACACCATTTTTTTTAAATATAATTTGAAGTGCTGCTCCAACTGGGCTGAGGCCACTTTTTTTAAAAAAAGTTGAAGAAATAATAAATCATCAGTTATAATAAAAATGTTGCAATAAGAATAGGGCTGACAGTTGTGCTGATTTGGATGAGACTGAGCAAGATCTAGCTTGCACCTCTCAATTTTCTGGCTCGTTTTACAAAGCCAATTTGATATCCATCATTGCATTTAAAGAAAGGGAACCTACCTGTTTTAAACAACAGCTGCAATATTCTTCAGATGTTAATGGGAGTAATTCTCATTGAACTCACAGGGCTTGCTTTTCTATAACCAGACATAGGAATGGGATATGCAACCCATCTAAAACAAAGATTCAAAGAGGATCTGATATACATTCAGTAGCATTAGCTGTCCACTGGTTACAACTTCAGTTTGAATGCGTAAGGATTGCATTTTTTTGCATGTCCTCCATTGAAAACGCAGATATTCACACAAATTCCCGGTCGACTTTCAGAATTCCCCCCCCCCCAGTGAAAGGAGTTACTTTCCTCAAGAGATCCAGTTGGTCCCCTCCTTGCTGTCTATCTGACAGCACCTTTTTATTTAAGGGAGCATCAGGTTTGTAGTATGTTGCAACAGATAGAGCTTTTAATGGGGGTATACATGTTGTATTTCTATGTTAAGTTTTAAATGTGTTTTTAAAACTGCTTTTAATTTGTGTTTTTAAAATTGTGTTTGTATTAATAGAGTTTTTAAAAAATTGTACTAGGTTTATAAATGGTTGTAAACTGCCTTGAGTCCTGTTGAGTCCCTGTTGAGAGGAAGACAGAGTGAGAATAGAATAGAATAGAATAAATACTGTATATTTTCTTTATACTGCAGCTGCCAGAATTCACTTATTGGCCATAATGGCTGGGGGAATGGGGATTTTGGGATTTGTAGTCCAAACAGTGAGTTCTTCATGCTTTGCTGCTAGCATATAAGGGAAAAATGCCTATGAAGGAGTGGGAAACATGCAACATTTCTTCTTCTCAGCTTAGATTGGCCATCTTTTCTTTGACTTGTCTCACAAGAGTTTAGCAAGGACGAATGAGACCTCCAACAAAATGCTTCACTTTAGTGTTACATTAAGCAGCCAATCATTCTTCCACAATACCCCCTCTCATTCTTTTTCCAACCAAAGTTCCCATTACTCCCTCTATCATTTAGAATTCCATGACCTCTGAGCTTGTTAATTGGGTTGATTTTCTAATCCTCCCCATAGTTATCTCTATTTTTTTTTAACTTCTGCGAACCTGGAAGTTCCCCTGTGTCTGCTAATAATGCTCTTCACTGCCCTGTATTTGTGTCTTGTCCTTTTGGCTAAGTAAACAACAGTATTCACAGCCTGACTTATGAAACAGAAGGAAAGATGTGCTGGAAAAAGCATAGTCTTTCCCATCACTGGTCATTTCACTAAGTAATGCTTTTTGGCAGTCAGAATTCAGATCTCTCAAGCAGAGAGTGCCTCGCTAAGGAGAAATTTGTTTTCATCTGCTTCAACTTCTTCATTGTTAGCTCAGCATTCGGCATGCTTTTTCCAAATTCTTCCCAAGTCTATGTAGATTCTTTTAATGTTCTTTTACAAGACAAAAGAAAGGGGGGGAAAGACTTTTGCAAGAGAAGACACCACACTGTCAAATCAGGAGTTAGAAGGTATGCTCCTCATGCATGTACATATGTACATACATGCATGCATACAGACACTTGTTTTCTATTTCCCTTCATGATATTATGTAGTCCCTGAAAATTTAGCAATTTCTTTTTCTTAATTAATCTCAAAAATACTACTAGATTCCTTTATGAATTTTTATGCAAAAACAAATGAACACAGCTATTTCCTTGAATATCGCTGCATGGTTATGTCAGATATACTAATTCCACGTGGACTATCAACATTATAGAATGTTCAGAACAGTCCTTCTTAAAACAAGGATTGTGCTTTATAGGTCCAAGATGAGTATCACCCTCTCTGAATAATGACTTCCACAAACTCCCCACAAACTCAAACCTTTATATTCTCTCTCTCTTTTTTTTTTTTTGAGCATGATTCTTTCCTGCCTCCTTAGTGCTGAAATTTGCCCTTCAATTCCCCCAAAGTTTCCCTTTTCTGTGAAAGAAGGTCCCATTATTGTGCCTCATTTAGATGTGGCTTTTATCATCTTTAGTGGTGCTTCAGCACTTACCTGGTCTTTGAAAAGTGACTGAAGTTGCTACATGTTTTGTCTCTTTATTGTGTACCTCTTCATTGATTGTAGGGATGGAAAGAATATCCCAAAATATTTGAAAAATGGTAAAAAAAAAAAAAAAGAAAGAAAGAAAGAAAGAAAAGCTCTTCGATTGTCTAGAGGGCACCTCCCTAAACTGCAAACCCCAGAATTCCATAGGATGTTGAAAGTGGAATAATAGCACTATAACAGTCTAGTGCAGAAATGGCCTTTCTCCCTCCAGGAAGAGAATTTGCTGAAATTTCTCATTGCTATCATTGAGAAGAAATTTAGTGAAGTATCATATTCCTACTGCTCTGTAGTCTACATTCCTTGCCCCTTGTTCCTGCTGGGAAAAGGGCCTTTGAGAGGAGCTATCTCATAATGTTTTGTCGTTGTTAGGTCCCTTCAAATCAACTCTGACTTATGGCAATCCTTTCATATGGTCTTTTTGGCAAGATTTATTCAGAGCAGGTCTACTATTCGCTTCCTTGATATGATTTCCCGACAGACAACAGTTTTTTGTTTTTTTTTCATGGCTGAATGGAGATTTGAATCCTGGTCTCCATGTGTCAGATTACTACATCACACTGGTTGTTGCCATGATGTGTTACACTGGGTTTTAACCGAAGAATGGAAAAGTTTGGAGGTTCTGGACTACCAGAAAGACAGTTTAGACAGGACGCCCACACCCTTGATCCTTTGTAACTAGATTATAGTAAAGACTCCCACACCACATATGCAAGATTTTTCCTGAAATTTTCCTCTCCTTCAAAAGATTCTTTTTTGAAAGCAATTTTTTTCCCATTAAAGCTATACAAGAATAGCTGCAATGGCTGGAAACAGACATAAGAAACATTCTGCACAGCACTAGTCCCCTTTTGAACTTGGAAGGCTAGAGATGCGTGTGAAGCAAAACCTTCAGTCTCTTCCTTTCTGCATTCTGAACAAGCTCCATGAGAATAGCACCATGCCACCCGAGGGTGTGATGATACTCTGAGATACTGCCATTCATAGGGTAGTGGAAGGCCCTAAACCCTCTGGCATTGAGCCTAATGAGGTGTTTTAACTCTTTCCAAGGGCTGCATTTTGTAGATCTCAGCAGTTTGGTGCATGTTACAACTGATATGGTTACTGATATATGCATCAAGGAAAAAAGGCATGCTATGATTATACAAATCATTCAATTAAAATGCCACATTAATTGGTACTATCCCCTGGCTGCTTCTGTTCTTTTCCTTCAGTTTAAAGAGTGGAAGTCTTCTCTTCTGGCTGTATTTGGACTGGACCATAGACTAAGAATTTAAGGGTCTTCAACTAGGACCTAGACTAATGAAATTCCATAGATTGTGAGCAGTCAGCCTTGGAGGCTTTTTTTGGCTGTAGAAGTGAATGGGGGTATGCAATAACATCTTGGCAGACAGTATGAACCCTCCGGATTGTCTAGACCTGTATAAATTCTAGTAGCTTGGCCTCCTGCCCTTTCTGTCTAGCAGCACAAGTTTTTCTGCTTGCTGTACTTCAAGTTCCATCTTTTTAAGTTCAACCCAGTCAGGGATTCTAAAATGTTGAACGCACCCTTCAGGCAGAGAGTGTAGTATGGCTGCCTAAACCAGTGATGTATTTAAGTCTTTCACTCCAAGTCTCAAGTCAAGTCTCAGGTCCTTGAAGATACTTTCAAGTCAAGTCTTAAATCTGGGAGCCAACTTTATACCCCAACCTATATTCCAGAATCTCTGAACAGAGTCAAATAAAGCTAGTTTTAACAATTTAAGCAGAATTGCCCCCCACACACACACACATTTGCAATTTTGTCATCTGCAGCTTCAGAAGCGGGGAATAGGATCCTTATTACTCTCCCTTCCTGAAGATGGAGGCTTTTGTGCCAATAGGTGTAAAAGAGTCTGCGGCTTTGGAAATGGGGAATAGGATCCTTCTTACTCCCTGTTACTGAAGCTTCAAAAGCTTTAGAAAGAAGGATTCTTCCTCCTCAAGCCTATTGCCTAACATATTTGCTGTTCCCCTCTGAGAAATGCAGCCTGCACTCTGGGAGTAAGTCTTGTCTCCTGCTCTTAGGAAAAAGTATTAAAAGGCTCCTCTGATATGTGGCAGGGACAGGCTGCTGAGCAGACCTCAAGCCCCTCTCAAGCCCATTATAACCTCTTTTGCTGTTCTCCTCTGAGAAACGTGCCCACACTTTGGGATCAGACAGATTGTCATGTGACCAGTAGGCAAAAAGAGATGGAAGCATTGTTCAAAGTAGTAAGGTTTCTGGGTGAAAGTATTATGTATTATGCAGCAAGGCAGTCACTAATAGTGTATAAGTCTTGAGTCAAGCCAGTGTATCTTTTATTGCTGACTTGTGCCTGAGTTGAGTCACTGAAGTGATTTTAAGTCTGACTTGAGTCGGAGTCAGTTGACTTGAGTCTACATCACTGCTAAAGACTGAACCAATCCTTAATAGGCTTGTCCACTACAAGTGTCAACAAACACAGAACTGCAGATAGATAGCAAAGCATACCATATTGTTTGCCATATTGTCTGCCACAACAAACAAACCCATGGGCCAATTTCTGCATGCCACAGAAATCACTATTTTGAATCAGATGACATGTCTTACCCAGAAGAGGTCTTCCTGGGTAAGGAAAGGGAAGAGAAAACCCAAGATAACAGGCTCCCATCAGAAGGAAGATGGCTGTCCTATCTTTGTCTGACACTGTCATGACACTGACAGACACAGAGCCTGGACCCTCCCATGCAACCCATGAAGATCATGAGGAACCTATGGAGGCACTTCATCCTGTGAAACATTTCAGATTAAAAGGCTGGTTGCAAAGGAACAGCAAATGCCCTGATCCACTTTAAAAGGAAAATGCTGAGCTAATTAGGTTAGCTGGACTCATTTACTGCTGTATATAAATTAGCTCAGGAAAGGCCACTGTCTACTGCAAACAATCAGCTTCAACTAGTCCTTTGTGATCTTATAGCAATAGCACGTGTATTTCCATACTGCTTATCAGCTAAGTGCTCTCTAAGCAGTTTACAATGTGTTAGCTAATTGCCTTCAACAAGCTGGGTACTCATTTTACCGACCTGTGGAAGGATGGAAAGCTCAGTCAACCTGGAACCTGGCAGGATCGACGTCACAACCTTGTGGCTCCAGCACCAGCATTTAACCACTGCGCCAGCAGGGCTCCTTTTTATATGGTGTGTCTGGCTTTGTGGATCTCTGAACTTCAGTGTGTAGCTTAAATTACTCTTTCTAGGCATTCTTTTCTCAGCTTTGAATCCTGATCAGGATTGCTTTTCATATTTGAACCTACCACTGCCTGCATGATACTTCTGCTTCCACTGATGCCCTGTGTATGAGCTGGGATGCACCCAATTTCTCCACTATCTGTTGCTGTGAACTGTAGGTATGTTGACCATAGCACTTGCCATCTTTAAAACAAAACACTGGAGCCAAGGTCGTGATATGCTAACTGCCTAACTGGAACTGCAAGTAAGTGGCTAACTGAAAGAATCAAACATCCATCTACCCCCCTATGCATTTATAAACATTTTAAAGGGTTTTTCTCCTCTAAAAAATTCACTTTTGTGAATGAGTATGCATGTATGATTCTTAACAGTCATTCTATATTTCTCGTTAAGAAAAGTTTTTTTTAATCCTTTAAAAGATCACTGAAAACATGAACTAGGGCTCATACAAGGACAGAGGGCATGCTGGTAAAATGGCTTCACATGGAGCCCATCACTCAGCGGATACAGAGGGGGCAGAAAGCATCAAAGCAGCTAAAAAGTGATCTCTGGTGGATGTCTATGGGGGGGTCCAACATTCTGAGGCTTCTTCAATAAATGGAACATTATTCCTGGGGCACTTTGGGAATGGCAGGTTCTGCACGGCCTGCCACAGCTGTTCAGCATATTTGGGCAAATGAACGTGGACAGCCAGGAGGGCCCAGCTCAAGCATTAGCACCTATATATATTAGGGATGGGACGAATCCAGAATTTTCCAAATCCAAATCCAGATCTAAATCCTTGGAAGGTTCTAGGAATCCACGAATCCCACAAATCTTTCAAATCCTTTTTTAAAAAAAAGAGTTTAAAAAGCAAAGGAAGGAATGATAATTTTGGGCAAGACAGACTCTCTCAGCCTTAGCAAAAAGCCTAGGCAAAGGCAAACCTCCCTCTGAAGAAATCTGGCCAGGATAATTGTCAGTTTTCCCTCAGGATCTCCCCAGATTGAAAATGACATGAAGGCCCTTTCTACATGGGCAGGAAAATGTGGATTAATTCCTCATTTTCCTGCCTGTGTAAACAGGGCCACATACTAGAGTACAGAGAGAATCCAGGTCAAAACTGGCTTTTCTTTACATAGCTCTTTCTGGCATCCTGGGGTTTGTAGTTTGATGATGCACCAGTACACTTTGGCAGAGAAGCCTGTGACACCTTGTAAAACTCCTAACCCCAGAATTGTGTATGAAAAAGGTTTGCAAGGGAGCCGTGCAAAGGAATGTTTCAGCTGTCCTTGAAATCTCAAGCCTGTAGCTTCCACTCAAGTACTGAACTTCAATATGAAATGTTCAATTTAAATATCTTAGAATACAAGCCCAGCTGTAATTTGTGAAATTGTTAGCAAAGGCCATTATTACTCCAAGGGAAAAACTCAACTTTTTACTGTCTTCCCTTGTATGTCTGGTCACCCAGGTTTTCAGGCATCCCAGTCTCCCATGTTTTCAAGAGTCCTGGACTCCCAGGTTTTCAGGCATCCAACAATCTATTTGGTTGGTGGATTTGAAAGATTTGGTTTGCCTATTTTGGCACAGGGATTCGTATTTGGGCATCTCTAATCCTTACCCAGGATTTGAGGATTGGAGGATTCGGTTGGCCCATCCCTAATATAGTGCTTCATTTTAACAGAAAAGTCTATGGCCATGGTCCAGTTAAAATTAAGTGTGTTTCTATCCTATTGGTTTCAGTGGAAAGATCAGGCACTTCTCCAACTGAAAACAATGGGGCGTGTGTTCTGTCAAGATATACACCTTTTTGTCCAGAATTCCCCACAATTAATTTTCATTGGGTGGCTGTATCGGGTGCTGGTACTATGGTAGGGAGAGAAGATCATCTCTCTGTCATCTTTCTCCAGGCTATACCATTCATAATTTTATATATCTTGACCCTGCATCTATACAGGGGGTCTAACTTGTCCCAATTTTTGTGAGATTTCCTTATAAGGGATTTCTTCTTGCCCCATGATCATTTTGATTTCCACTGCCAGCACCTTGAGGTGCTTCTTTTATTCTCACACAAGAACCCTGTGATTTTTGTGACAAGCCTCTAGATGAATTTGAGAGATAGCAACTGGCCTCGGGTCACCATACGTGTTTTTGGATGAGCAGCCATTTGAAACTGCTCATCCTCATCTAAATCCAGCATAATAATTTGTAATTAACCAGTTGATTGTGTGACTCATCATGAAACCCTTGTGCAATATTGTAAATATCCCCTGACCTAGAGTAAAATGCTATATACTCTGGGCACCGAGGTGTACACATCTCATTGACGCCACTGTGATGACAGGTAAGACACAAATAGGATGACTGTCTGCAGGACTGGGCTCTTAGATCATTAGAATAAGACTCAGTGTTTTTCCTGGAAAGTTGCCTAGCCATATCTGCATGTATGCTCATTATCAAGGAAGCCAGTGTCTTGAACTGAAGTCTAAATCTGTCAATTTTAGCATTAACCCTGTTACCTTTATTTGTGTACCAAACTGCTGAGGTTTCCCCCAAAAAGCTGATGCTTCAATACCTACATGTTCTTACAAGTAAAACATTACCCTGAGTCTGTAGAGGTTATCTCTTTTTTTTTTTTACTTTGGTCTCCTCTTACTCTCTCACCTGTTTCTTCCCAAAACCAAAATTTACAAGATGAGCAGTTTCAAGTACTATCACTCAGCAATGTCAGAATCTTCTCTGGATTATCATGGTCAGTTGGGATAAAAACAAATTAAAATAAAGATAGATTGAGAAATATTCAAACAAGTGATGAGCAACAAGACTGTAACCCGTATGTGTGTGTGTGTGTGTGAGAGAGAGAGAGAGCGAGAGAGAGAGAGAGCGCATACATGAAAGCTATATCTTAAATCTATAATCACATTAGGGATGGGAGAGAAATCTTTCCAGTTTGTTTTTTTTTCTCCTAAGAGTTTACTATGTTTAGACACCCTCCAACTGTTCCAGGAACATCCTATTTAATCCTTTGCCATCCTACTTCCTCAATTGCTTTTTAAATATCTTGTTTTTCCCCCCTCTCCTCTCTCCATGTTCTCCCTTTATTCTTGGCTTACTTCAATTGCTGCAACTGAGTTCAAAGTGCAAAATAGTTTGCACTCAACTATCTCAACAGGAGGAAGGGGAGTGGAGCGCCGGAGCCTTGTTGTTCCCAGTAGGCTCAGGCAAAAGCAAACCAATGCATCTGTGGAACAGAACATCCTGTGCTGTGTGGCTTCAAGTTGCTTCTTGACAAAAATGAAAGGAATAAGCATACATTGTAAAAAGTAGGGAAAGGGATAGCCCTGCCACTTAAGATGGGCTCCCCTTGAGGAGATCCCCTCCTTGTTTACAGAACCCTCAGAACTTCGTCCAGGTTGATTTCTCAATTTTTCTTTTTCACTAACATACAGATTCCAACCTCACATTTATCTTCCCTAAAATGGCATCAATATTGCAGAGAAACTCTTCTGATTTGATTTTTTTCGTCCCTGCTCCCTTCAATTCTGAGTTTTGCCTGGTTTTGAGATTTGCATAGATCTTATATTTTAACCTTAGTTTTACTGGTTTTCTTCCCTTTGCCCTCCCGCCAAACTGCTGTCTCTGTCAAATTGTGACAGTTGGAGGGTGTGTAAACTTATTAAATTCTTAGAAAAAACATAATTGAAGGGATTTTCTTCCCTTCCCTAATGTGATTGTAGGTTTAGGATATGTCTCTACCACAAATGTATAAACTCCTCTATAGATGTTACAGTGTTGTAATTCATCTCTTATTTGATATCTTCCCATTATATCTTTATCTGTTTTTTTAAATTGTGATAGTTAGAACTGGCCATGATATTGCTTTTGCTTGAGCCTACTGGGAAGGGAAAGATTCTGTTTCCTCTTCTGCTGTTCTAATTGAGTGTAAACTACTTTTGCACTTTGAACTCAGTTTACAGAAATTGAAGTATGCTGAGGATAAAGGGAAAGTGGGAGGAACACAAAGAAAATGGGGTGTTTCAAAAGCAGCTGAAAAAATCGGACAACAGCAGATAAATCAGGATTTCCCCTGCTAAATCAGGACTTTTGGTGGATATGGCAACATCACAAGTCACTGAGGACCATATTCCAAGTCAGGACATCGCAAATTATGGTGGCATCATAATAGTCAGTAGAATTAACCCTTTAGAAACTTTTGAGTAAACATATAATTAGGCCTAGCTTCCACAAATAATATAAAAGTAACTGAAGTAGTGGACTATACCTTCAGTGCTCCATGAGATGACAGTCTGTACATGATGGAATTCCACATAATATAATGCTCCTCTGTGAAGGAAAGTTTCTTATACAAAATCTTATTCACTATATATTCTCAGAGTGGCTGCTCAGAGTGTTCAAAGAATGACCAATCTGTTGCCTTTGGGAAGCCCACCAACAGGATAGGAATTCAATTGCACCCTCCATTTCACACTCTCCAAGGCTACACGAGAAGTCTCCCTGACACCTAATTTTCTGTGTAGAATGATTTTTCAAAAATTGGAAAAAAAAAATCATATGATTCTACTCACAGTCTGAAGTGTCACACTTAAGGTAAAGGTATATCTCCTTTATTTCTTGCATCTGAAAACTAGGCTTCTCAGGCAAGTAAAACATTGCTGTCTTTACTTGAGTTTCCAGCCAACTCTTTGTTTTATTTTAATTTGCTGTTGTTTCTGTCTTATGGCAACTCTAAGGGGAACTTATTACAGGGTTTCCTTGGCAAGATTTGCTTAAAGGAAGTTTTGACTTTGCATTCCTCTGTGGCTGAGAAAGGTTGCCCAGTGGGTTTCCATGGACAAGCAGGAATTCGAACCCTGGTCTCCCAGTGTCCTAGTCCACCGTTCAGATTGGTACACCACATTGACTATCTTACTTTTAACGTACTGCAAGGTAAGGCTGAAATCCTATATAGGTCTACTCAGAAGTAAATCCCACTGAGAACAGTGAGACTTCCTCTTACATAAATGTGTTTAGGATTACAGTCTAGGTGTTGAGACCTCCCTATTCTATTGTATGCTAGAGTTACGTCCAAAAGCTGGATGTGTGTGTGTGTGTGAGAGAGAGTGTTCCCTTGGGTATACAATTTACATGTTTATGAGAAAATGCCCTCAGAACTGCACACTACCCCTCACTAGGGGTTAAGAATTAATTTTTAACCTAGCCCTTGGTAAGCAAGCTTAAAGGCTCCTTTCTCAGCGTGGAGTTTATCAGGCTTACCAGAAGAGTTAAGCTTGGATCTTAAATTTATGTCACAGATCTAGCCGGAGGCTTAATTTGTGCTTCCTCAGAATACTTTTATTTTTCCGTTTGATCTTAAAGGAGTCTTGCCAAATGTTTCAAGCATTGAGGGGTGGGGGTTGCGGGGGGAGATGTCCCCTCCTCCTCCTCCTCCTCCTTTTCCTTCTAAAACTAGAAACACTATGTCTTTTCCCTGGGTTCCATTTTACACAAAATCTTTTTCCAGATATCCAGTGTTCAGTGAAACATGATATTAATCATGAACTTTAAAGATTGCTTATGTAAATGATGTATCTCATGATACAGAGCTTAGACCTGAGAACAGTCTGGTTGTAAATTTTTTTTGGAAGGAGTGCCCACACTGTTCAACGTTGCCAATAATTCTTCTTAATAAAGTCTGCCCCTTTGATTAGGTGTGTACCCTATAAGCATCTTTTGAACAGAATTAGATTCCTCCTCCTCCTCCTCCACACTACAACCATTGCTACTACATAAAACTAAAGAATACGGTTTCCAGAGAAGTAAGAAACAATTTGGGCAGGTGGTCGGCGACTGCAAAGGCATAGTTTGATCATAATATTTTCAGAATAAGAAGTCTGAATTTAATAGACACGCATACTCCCCTGTAAATAATCCTATTGAGGTACAGTTGATTTATGTTCTTAATCAATACGGATAGTTAGGTTACAAGTGTAACACTAAAATAAAATAGCATGGTTTCTGACTGTAATCATGTTGGGAAGACCGTAAAATGCTAACGTGGGCATAGTCGTAAGCAAAGCTAAGATGTGTTTTGGTGTTGAAAGCCACAGAGCGACTCAGCTCTTAAGATTCCAGAAAGACTAGCCAAAGAGTGTACAAATAATTCTTGGCACACATGGTAGCTGAATTATGGGGGTCTTGTCAACAACAACTCCCTTCAAAAGGGTAGAGCTGGTAAATAGAAATAAAAAAGGGTAAAAGTACGTGTCCATCGTCTTAGAAAGAAGGAATAGACGCCTTTTATCCAGTATTTCAGAACCGCTTGTTGGGGTCAGAACATTTGCGCTCCCTTGTCAAGAGTAAGACAAAAGGTATTTGACTGAGAGGATAAACAGATGCAAATACCTAAATGGCAGTTGTTGGCTTGGATCCAAGGGTTGGGGTTATTCCTCCATAAAGGTTGAGCTGATTAGACAACTGAAACAATGGCATAAAAAAAAAGTTTTCATTCCTGCTCCTTTATTTTTTTTTTCCAATTATCAACCTTGATCTGCCCCTCTTTGGAGCATTTTGTGCACTGAACAGACAATGTGTCTATAACACATAAAATAAATAAAGACTTCTTTATTCCTGGGAAGATCAAAATGGGGAAATTAGTCTGCATCTCAGCAGGTCAGATATATGGCTTCCCACCACCTGCTACACACCACAATGGTGGCCCTAAAGAAGAACACAACTAAAAACAACATCCACCACCCTAACCCATGTGATAGGGTGTTTGTAAAGACATCTTTGTGACAAACAAATGGCTCTCAAAGTGTGAGGTGTCCCTGCCTAGGGAGATGTGGATGGTTGCTGTGGGAACACGAACGCCTCCTAGAATTCCCTTCTCTCTGAGTGTGGGCCTCCCTTGATGAGGACTGGAAGTAATTCCAAGACTTCATAACTATCTGCCTCATCCTACTAGTGCTTCAGTATCAGAAGCAATGTGGCTCTTTTATATTGACTTTTACTTGGTGGGGGGGTTGTTACCCTGGATTAATTCCAATATTTCACTACTCTTAAAAATAAGTGGCATAATTAAGCAACAGTAGGAGCAACTTCAACTATTTTCAAGCTTTTTTGGTTACTATTAAGGGATAATTTCTGTGTGATTTCTATCCCTCTGACCTAGGACAGGAGTAGGAATTCTTTGATTTCTTTTTTTTTTTTTTGGACTAGGAAGGGTCACTCTGCTACAGTCTGTTGCAGTATACATGTTTGAGACAAAGGCCATTTCTGCATGAGCCTGTTATAGCGCGATGATTCCACTTTCAACATCCTCTGGAATCCTGGGGTTTGCAGTTTCGTGAGGGGCCAGCTGGCCCCTCCCGAAACTGCAAACCCCAGGATTCCAGAGGATGTTGAAAGTGGAATCATCGCGCTATAACAGGCTCGTGCGGAAATGGCTAAAGTACTCACTGTCCTATGCCAAATAATAATTTATAGCATTGATGCTGGTCCTTTTAAATATCTCTGTTGACATATTCCTATGGTTATGTCCTATTGTACTGACAATTTTGTGTATGTGTGTTACCAAAACCTTAAAAAAAAACCTGTTAACAAGAGAGGTCAAGCTCTGCAACAGATTATACAAATTTATACAAATAAATTGGTGGTGGATGAGCATATGTCCGTGGTTCTAGAGCTACCATAGACTGCCAGAAAGACATAGTCCAAGAACAAATCAAATCTGAACTCCCATGAGAAACGAAAATATCTAAACTGAGTCTGTTATACGCTGGACATATCACGAGAAGACACGGCTTATTAGAATAGGCAGGAACAGTCAGTAAAGAAGCATTGCAAGTGGATTGACTCAGTTAAGTGAGCCACACTTTTGAGTCTACAAGACTAGACCAGGTATGCAGTAATAGGGTCTCCTGAAGGTATATCATTTGTAGAGTCAGCATAAATCACAGCTAAGTCTACAGCACATAACAACAGAAAATGTGCATATCCACTTATTTAATATAATTCATTCCACTTTTGTTTGCCATGGAGGAGGTCAGCAGAAGAGCACAATAAAGCCCTATTTTTGCTTATAGAAGCCAGAGGTGCTATCACTTTTGAGGCCCTCCCATTCAACATGCCTTGAGGGGAGTGCTACACTAACCACACGACTGCCACCCTGACAAAAAAACTGTTTTCTTTGTTTTACTTCTTCATTTATTGGGCAGCAGTACCACTTTTATGCTTCCTTTCTGTCAATGTAATTTTTTACTCTTTGCCCATTTTTTTCTGGGGGTGGGGCTCCACTTGGTGTGAGTGTGAGTGTGGATGGGTGCACAGCAGGTTGGCTCCACTTTCTCAGTTGCTTAACTGGTATATGATAGAAAGCAAAATGTTATACTGGCCAACTCAGAGCTCCCAGGTGAACTATAAGACCTCTGAGATGATTATTGCCTGAGGATGGTGGGAGTCCAATACATTTGGAAACTGTCACATTGTGAAAAGCTGTTGCAAAGGATGGGCTCTCATCTTACAAATCAGTTGGTTAAGTATTGTCATTGATGAATATCTCTCTTTTTTCTGCCAACAACCTAAAAGAAATTAATTTGTTACAATTTAGGATTGTTTTCAGCATTAATTGGGAAAATCTATTGCGTTCAGCCACTTTGGAGAATTTTTTTCTAATGAATTAATAATTTTATGGATTAATTAACATTTTTGTCAAGATTTATATACCACTAATGTATCAGGAAAGAAAGAGACTGCAAGTATTTTGAAATATCTGTAGCTGTATTATTTTATGGGTTGGTTTGTTTCAAAGATTTGTACATCAGCCTTCAATTTGGAAAAAAATAATAATATTGCAATAAAACCAATATTAAACCAAAAACCCAATATTAATATACCATACTGTCAAGGTTGTTGCCAGGCAGGCAACATTTCCTATGAGTGGATGGCAGAGGCGGTGTGGCCAGCCAGCCAGGTGCAGGGCCAGAAGGATTTGTTACCCTGTTTACTGGGGGTCCCGGGAGGGACACCTAAATAACCTTACAATTACACAAGGTGGGGAAATTAGTCAAGAACATTGGTTGGCACTACGAGAGGCAGGGTAACACAGCAGGATCTTGTAACCCAATGTTTACGGGGTCAGGCCAAGTCAAGAAGCAAACCGTGTTGGAAATAAAGAATAATCTTTATTAAATACAGGCATACAATGTAAGCAACACAGACACACAGATAACTAAGGAAAATAAAGGTGTGGGTATGATAGCGGGATTTTCAGAGGGATAATAGATTCGGGTGATACAAAACCTGTTCCTGAAGCCCGGAAAGAAGATAGAGAGCAATGCTGGCATTCGATGTATCTCCGCACGTGGAACTGAGGGGAAGCTCGCCAAGCAAAGCGGCAGCAAGGCGGTCTGGAACTTGGGAGTGATCCAAAGATGGTCTCAGAATCAGGGGTTTTTATAGGGAGAAATGTGACTGCAGGCTATGCCATACTTGGGGAAAACAATATGTTTCGGGCACGGGGCAGAGCTTTGGAAAGGTCAGAATTTAGCATGATTAAGTTAAGTCCAAATTGACAAAGAGTTAGCCAGTATGCAAATGCTCAGTGCTTGGTAGTTGAGTATTCAGCTTGCCAGGGTGCCTGCTTGGGGCAGGGAGTCCTTTGTAAACAGCGTGCATACATAATGAGGGTGTTTGCAGAGAGGTCTCCTAAAGCAAGGATATGGCTATTTCTGGCCTGCCTGAGTGAAGAATGGAATGTTCAGCAATTAGTGGCTGAGCCTAGTTCTGTGCTTGTCCGGGGGCCTCACAAACATGTGGAGAGGGGTGGTGGAAGAGACCCAAATTATTGATACCAAAAAGATATCTAGGGGTATCTCCAAGTAGGTCTAAACTGCAGTAACAGATTGTTATGGCTATGTCTTGTGTATTAGAGAAGGCCACATGCCAGAGCACTGATTGGATCACTCCACTTGTTCCAGGGTGACAAGGTAACATAAAAAGGCTGGTGTTTACCTTGACCAGCTGCCAGTTAGATGCCCTAGCTGGACCTGCCACACCATTGGCAGTATACTGTTTGTAAGGGGAGATGCTGCCCGATTTTTCTCCGTTATCTTATGTTTTTCCTCTTTGTCTAATTGCTGGAAAGCAAGCACGTTTTTGCTAAGCCTTAACTTAGAGTGCAGCAATAAATCAGTACTCTAAGTCTTACTTAATGAGCCTCTGGAATCTGTCAGGAGTTGGCAGGATTTGGCTTCTCTGAGCATGAGCAGAGTGCTATCTGTAAAGCAAGGCTTCGCCGCAACAGAGAGTCCTAGTGAAGCAGAAAAAAATTCGGATGAAAAAAATAAAGCATTTCCAAAGATTAAAATAGCCAGCCAACAAGAATGCAAATTGTGTTTAATGGACTTGCTGTTTCTATTTAGTACTTCAGCCCCAGTGTAGTATTATTTTAATATGGCAGTTTAATTTCTTTTTAAAAACCTTTTTACAGTGTCTTAATTCATGTACCTTTTCAAATTAATGTTGTGAGCCATCAGTTAAAAATGAGAGATATACTTATCTATCTGTATCTGAATCATCTATATCCAAGCATTATCTAATCTAATTAAACACATGAGGATGGAATTATATTACCTCTGACCCTCTGTTGCTGTCCTCAAATGGAGAGTGAGAGGAAAGAGTCCCTACTATATCTAGAGGTTCGCCACCTGGTTCTGAACCCTGAAAAAACCATTGCATGCAGAACTTCCCTCCATAGAGCAGGCTCTTTGCTTTGGAGTTGAACTCTCCATATTTTGATAGCAATGATGGAGTGGATGGAGTTGGTGTGCTGCCCTGCCTCCATGTTTGGTTTAACTAGATGGCATAACCCCTGAGCTGGAATACTGTTTAGAGTCTTTGGCTGGATCCAACTGGATGATTGCACTGATTCCATCACCTAAACTAGATAGTTTGCAATTACTCCTGTTCCGGTTTGAGGCCACTGGTATTCCCTGGAGCTGGTTTTCAGGTAATAGGGGTAGGGGAGGACAGCAGTAGAGTGTTGTGCCATGTAGCAGTCAGACAGCACCATAAGGCTGGATTCAACAATTTAACATTTTTGAATATGTTCACCCACAAGTTAATTCCATCCTGTTTCTGTATTAAAGTGTGTGTGTGTGTGTGTTATAAAAAAGGAAGCATAATAATTCACCTTTAAGCATGTGCTTCCAAATATAGAAATAGGCACTGTATTGAAACATTTAGCAAAACCCAGTGGATAAGCTCCAATCTACACATTAGTTCAGGAGATGTGGGCTCTGATCAGTTCATATAGAAAGTGACATGAATTCCTCAAGCATCTCTATTTAAAAGGCCACTCAGGTCTTTCTAGCCTAATGTTGTTAGGCATGGAATAAAGTTTTGAGACAAACCGATAAAAAGATTCAATCTGTTAAGTCATTGCAGTATGGTGAAAGAAATCCTACAAATAATCCCTGAAGTGATCCAGCCTCCTACCTCTCAGACTAGCTTAAATCGGAGAGTGATACCAAGCCAATATGAGCTAGTTATATAAAGCTAGTTATATGATTAGAATCAGCATACGCACTGATCCATTTCATAAGACTGTGGTCAAGATATCTGGTACATTCAAAACAAGTAAGAAACAGCTAAGGTATATGAATCACCCTGTATTGTGTAGGATAGGCAGATGCTGAAGTTGTGTGTCACTACAAATGGACTTTTCTCTCTGATGAGTTGTGCTCTGTTGATATTCTAAAGTGAATGTATACTGTATAATAGACATTGCAATGGTGCATTGTTTATCTTGTTTGTAATCAAGGTACCAATATTCTAGTGTGGTTTCTCTCTCTCTCTCTCTCTTTCCTTCCTCCATTACAGCTTAATATCTGAGCATCTTGTAAAAAACAAATGAAGGGAGACCATAGCGTTGTCCTAAAGCCTAATATCTATTTGTATTTCTTGTGAGAACAGTGCCACTCAGGTTCACAGAACAAAAATTTAGGTGAAATTTCCCCAGTTGAAAAAAATTAATAAAAATAAAGCTGGTAGTAATTTTTAAATCTTCTTTGCTATGTCAGGTTGCATGATTTGTGTGTTTTGTACTTTGAAATAAAGCTTATTTCATGTAGGAATGTTCACATTATTTTTCCGTGTGTTCATTCTGTACTCAAAATTTAAGAAAAGTCTGTTGCATTCTATTTCTTCAGTGATCAGAAATCTGAGTGCAAATTTGTATTTAAATACAGACATATCTTCTTTCCTTTTGCCTCAGGGTTTTAATCAGAATTTTGGGGCATCTGGGGTGCCCCCCCAGCAAAATGGAAGAAGTAGAAACAATTGAATGGGTCCCTAAAACATCTGAGGTGAACACACAGTGGCTTTAAATTCCAGTGGTGGTGACTCCTTGTGCAGTTGCTAAATGTTTCCGAGTTCTTTTTCTTCCTTGGGGTCTTTTATCCTTTAAAAGTAACTGAATGTCTGGGGCAGCAGTACTGAAATTCACTGACATCTTTTGAAACAAGCATGTTTTCTCCAACACATCTCTTTAGACTGGGGGAAGGAGGGTTCATTGATGTTTGTTAGCTAACTTGAATCTATTTGGAAGTCCTCCTTGTCACCTTCTTGTTGCCTGGGATCCCAACTGAGATTAACAGTATAGTCCAAACAGACAGATTTAGCATCAATTCTTGCTGTTCCTAGCTGTCATAAATAAGTAACTGGAGAAATACTGTTCCAGTTAAACATTCCTGGTACAGTAGGAACAATTGCTTTTTAGAGTGGGAAGTACTGTTTAAACTAATGCTTACAAGGTGCACACCTGTCTGACATACAATAACTTTGAGCTATTGGAGCTGAAAGTCCCTCTCGTTCTTTTTTTTTTTGGGAAACTTGAGATTGCTGGGTATCCTACTAGGTCCACTTTTGTCTCTTCACTCTCATAGATGGTCTTTCTCTACTGAGTCTCCAAGAAGATTCCTTCCTTTCTATGTTTATGAATGAAGTCAAAGTGACACAGTGTGGTTTAGACTAGGACTCTGTGAGGCTAGTGTTCAAATCTTTGCACAGCCATGCAACCCCACTGAGCAAGCCTGGGCACGTGATACTCTCTCAACTTCAGAGGAAGGCAATGTCAAACCTTATTTGAGCAAACCTAGCCAAGAAATCCTGCCTTGAAGTCAGGAATGACTTGAAGGCACACAACAACAAACGGCAAAGGAAGTTAAACTAACTTTAATGAGAATGATCCACAGCATTATACCAAATACATGCATTTCCTCTTCTGACCAAAACGGAACATAATTTCTATGGGGCCTTCTGTATCTCTTGAAAATGTTCTGATGACCTGCTTATTTACCTTCATTTAGGAAAGACAAGAAATTCATTGGGTCCATATTTAAATGTGACATTATTCCATTCTCATTATCAGGTATTTCACCATTTACCAACCTGAATGTGGACCTGAATACAATTTGCAGTCATAAGCTAGTGATGTAGTAAATAAAGCAAAAGGTATTTCCAGAAATACAAACATTTTAAAACCTCAAATGAAAAAATGTGTACAATTGAAAAATGTCCCCAAGGATATGTCTACTGGAAAATTAATACAAAAATATGCTGTTTCAAAGACAATTCAAGACTAATTCTGTCGAAAACAGGAAGGTATTTTAAGGGCAGGAAAAGACATTTTCTGCACAGAAACCAAGTCTCCTGTGTAGAAAATATTTCTGCTTAAAAATATTTGCTGTTTTACTGTCCTGGAAACTAGTTTTCTTGGGAAAAAAGTATTCTTTGTGCAGTCTGTGTTTTCTGTGGAGGAAACTTGTTTTCTGTACAGAAATGTTATATTTTGCACAGAAATTGTGTTTTCACACATGCATTTTTCAGGCATAATAAGTCCCACATTGCAAAAATTGACACCTACACAGGATTCTCCTCCTCAAGTGAATCAGCTTCCTGAACCTCAAGAAATAATTTTTTCAATGATTTTTGAGTATTCTTTCTGTCCTTGATCGTCAGACATGCCACTTTTGCTTACAGTCAATTTAATAAAGGAGAAATTCAAACCATAGAGCCCAGTCCAATCTTTGCAAAACAAAACATATAAAAATATTTAAAAAGATGATTGAGTTCTGTTAAAGAAAATTTTGCTGAAATTAAAGAAAAGTTCTGTTGAAGAAAATTCTGTTGAAGAGAATTTTACACTCCCACAAAGTTTGCATTTTGCTATGAAATTCAGTTTAGCCCTTGACTTGCAACATTTTTGCTCTAAATATATACTGTTTTGCTTAAGACTCCCTGAACTGCCTTTAAAAAAAATAGGGCTAATTAAAGGGAGAATACTAGAAATAATAACCTCTCCTGATTTGGCAAAGCCTTCTTTCCATTGAAAACAGCACTTTCATTTTCCCGCAAACACAAGATAAATGCTAAACAAGTACTATGTTTCCCTTCCAGAAAGTCAAAGGTACGTAAGTAGGTGAGGGACAAATATGACAAGAAATCCTCCTCTCTTGTTCCTGTTTGAAAGCTTCCATTTGAGTGTCATTGTATATTTTCACATAAGGCAAGTGACAGTATTCACTGAGGGTCTTTGGGCAAATCTCTCTTTGTTCAGTTTTGCTATCCACCTGAGTGGTTGAATTGAAATAGAAATAGAGATAGAAATACATCAAGCTGTATTTGGGCTGGGGAAGCCTGGGTGCATTTTCCTCATGATAAAAATGTGATGATTTGGCCACTTGACATGACAATTTCATATTTGGGATGGTAGCTCTTCATAGCAAGGAAAGCACTCAGTTGATTGTAAATAACAAAAAGATGATAAAATTTCCCCCTGTTGTCCAGATTGGTTGAGCCCTCCACACTTGCGGGTTTCACTTTTGCTGATTTGATTATCCACAGATTATTTGCTGTCATCTCTGCTGCTTCCCTATGCCATTTTTAATAGAGACTGCAAGCCTCTTGAGACTGAGAAACAGCGAATGAGGCTTGTAAGTTCCTATTAAAAATGGTGTGGGGTAACAGTGGAGGTGGCAGTAAGCCCCACCAGCTCCCCACCACTTCCACCTTGTGAAGGAACCTTGATGGCACAAAGGAATCCATGATGGGTTGAATATGGTGGTCCTACTTTTTTGCGTGTCAAGTATGGTTTGGGAGGGCCTAGAGTTATTCATGGTTTTTATACTTTCACTGGGGTTCTGTACCCCTAACCCTAGAAAATGTGGAGGGATTACTGTAGTGTTTTGCTTTTCCTACCATGCTGCCCCAAAAGAATTTGATTTTGGCTTGGCTGCTTCCCTTTACATTTCAGATTCTAGCCTTTCTTGGTTACTTAGTGATAAAGAATATTCCAAGTCTTTGTTGTCTTCAGTGCAACAAAGAGAGATGCTATCCCAGGAGGTGAAAAAAAAAAGCCACTGTGAAATTCCCACTCCTTGTGCAAGAATGAATGGACTATTACATCCAGTACATTGTTTTTTGTCAATTAGTCAGCAGCAGCAATAGCAAAACAATGTGGCATGTTACACAAAACGTACCAAAAACTCTGATGAAACTGTTGCAAAATATCTCAAAATGTGAAAAGTCATTGAAGAATATGCAACAACTCTCATTGTCTTTCCCAGTAAGGAGGAAAAGTAACTTTTGAAATTCTGAAATGCAAAACTACATCACTACTTCTGCCAAATCACAAGAATTCCTCCAGTGAGGGATAGACAGGCAGGCAGGCAGGCAGGCAGGCAGGCAAACAGATAGATGTCACCTTGGTTCAGTGTTTCTCTCTATCCTAAACTAGCAGGGATCTGTCCATACATTCTCCTTCTGCCAATGGAGTGTGCATCTTCCATCCCTGCACAAGATGCAACTCACTTCAAATGACTGTGCAAAGCCAGGAGTGCAAAACATTAAGCCAAACTATTCAGTGTAGTCCTTTTGCTCTGTATTCTGGCCTGCAAGGTACCTGAATCCCTGTTGTATTTTCTTTCCTTTAATTGCACTGCATACGCAGCTTTTACACTTACAGTTATACTTCCATGGCATAGTAAAACACAAAATAAAGATATATCTAGAAGTGTTTTATTTTAGTGGTGAACCCACTCTGGTAGCATTTGTGGTAGTACAGCTTCATTCAACAAGAATGATAATGAAATTTAAGTCATTGCTTGCTGCTGCCTCTATTCACAGAATTTCTGACAGACTTATTTTTACAGCACTTACCATGTATGTTTTGGCTTAGTGTGGAGAGAGTGCCCTAGTAGAGCTAAGGCGCACAAACAATGTCTAATGTTGTGAGTCCTAGCACAATTGTTCCACTTACAAAAGCTTTGATGGACTCTTCAGCTCGTATTAGTAGGAAGGAGAAAAATAAGAAACAAAATAAGATCAACCTTGAACTGCATCAAAGAGCCCGGAACAGCGTGCAAAGCATTAGCCTTAGTTTTGCAACTTCTGGCTTTTGTGGTATTAGTCATATCCTTAACATGACCTTAATACAGTTTTGTGGCTTCATATTTACATATTTTTTTTATTATTGCCTCTAAGATAAATGGTAGGTGGTTCCTAACAGCAGAGGCCTAGAGCAAGGTTTTGATCTTATTAAAAAGATTGACTTAAAACATGCCAAAACAAAGGTAAGAGAGTTTGGGCCACATAAAAAAGGATGGGAATTGCCAAAAAAATCAGAAAGCTTCCAAAGGTGATTTCACATCCTGGACAATTCTGGAAAGTTTTAAGGCTATATTTGTATACAATTAACCAAGAGATGGTATTAAGTGTTTGATTTTATGAATCCTTAATAATTAGTTATACACAGCAAGCATGCTTTGCTCTGCTACCATCTTCCAGGCATGGCAGCAAACAAGGCTCATGTCTGTGAGCACATTTTAGAACATGGAGTACTAGGTACACATGACTCATGTGTAATTATGTGTAATGCAGCTTCCATGCCACTGGTGGTTATAAAAAAAAATTGGTTTCAGGGAGCAGGAACTTGTCAATGCCCCCTTCTGAACTGCTCGATGTTTTCTTTCAGGGATCCCGACATCTTAATTTTTGCTCTTGTCTTCCTCTTTCCCGAACACATTTGAAACTTGCATATCAGTTGGATGGGAAAGCAGCTTAGGATAGGATCTAAAATGAGAGGCTGCCAGTGCGGAAAAGGACAAGATAATGTTCTGAACTAGAGAGGACAGGATCAAAATTCAAAATGACCTAGATAGATTGGAGAGCTGGGTCGAGGCTAACAAAATGAAATTCAACAGAGAGAAGTGTAAGGTCCTGCACTTAGGTAGAATGAATGGAATACAGAAATATAGGATGGGGGACACATGGCTGGATAGCAGTACGTGTGAAAGGGATCTAGGAGTCTTCATAGACCACAAGCTGAACATGAGTCAGCAGTGTGATGTGGCAGCCAAGAAAGCCAATGCAATTCTTGGCTGCATCAATAGGAATATGGTGTCTAGATCGAGGGAGGTACTGGTACCACTCTACTCTGCTTTGGTTAGACCTCATCTTGAATACTGGGTCCAGTTCTGAGCACCCCAATTCAAGAAGGATATTGACAAGCTGAAGCAAGTCCAGAGGAGGGCGACCAAAATGGTGAGAGGCTGGAAGCCATGCCCTATGAGGATAGACTTAGAGAGCTGGGTATGTTTAGTCTGCAGAAGAGAAGGTTAAGAGGGGACGTGATAGCCATGTTTAAATCTTTGAAGGGATGCCACGTAGAAGAAGGAGAGGGCTTGTTTCCTCTGCTCCAGAGACCAGGACAAGGAGCAATGGATTCAAGCTGCAGGAAAGGAGACTCCACCTGAACCTCAGGAAGAACTTCCTGACAGTCAGGGCTGTCCAGCAGTGGAATCTGCTGCCTCGGAGTGTAGTGGAGTCTCCTTCCTTGGAGGTTTTTAAGCAGAGGCTTGATGGCCAACTGTCGGGAGTGCTTTGAGGTTGTTCCTGCATGGCAGGGGGTTGGACTGGATGGCCTGTGTGGTCTCTTCCAACTCTACATTTCTATGATTCTATGATTCTATGTTTCTAGCTTGAGACATCTTGCTGCCTGATATGAAGGACAAAGATGGTGGTCCTTTCCTGTTTCATGAACAGAAGCCAGCTGGAAGGGTAGTTCAGTCTTCTTTCAGCAATTAACTAAGAAAGTGATGGAAGAATGTCCTAAGCTAGCATCAAGTTAGTTAAGGGGAGGTCCAGAGACAGAGGAGATCAGCTGTGGAATCCTGAAAAGGAGGCCATGAAGAAAAATGCTTTTCTACCCCATAGCCTGTGTGACCTAAGGTGATCTCTATGGAAGTAAAGAATGTTTATGTACTTTCTTATTCTTGACCAGCAGGGCTGTCTCAAGACCTCTTTAAAAATCATGAACCACCACAATATTTTTCACCCCACTCTGAGAGTGAAAAGAACAGCAATTTTTATTGCTAGCAGAGAGAGAGCATTTTTTTTCTTTAGAGATTAAACATCTTTATATATTTTTTTCTTTATCAGCTACCTTGGGCTATACTTTCCCCTCCTTCTTAAAATCCGGGAATGTGTGTACACTGAATTCAACAAATGCATGTTTGGTCCTTTAAAATAACTTGGACACCCTTTGTGCAGCCTGTTGAGTCAAGATAGACTATGGAGATTAGTATTCAGAGAGGTAACCTGTTGTAACATACAAAAGATATGAAGCAATCCAGTAGCACCTTGAAGACATTTCCATTTTAATATTTTGTGGACACAGCTCACTTCATCAGATGCATGGAGTGAAGCCTCTCTGGTGGTGGTGTGTGTGAAAGTAATGGAAATGCACAACTTGCTAGAGTGATGATAAGCATCAGTTTGATAGCTATCTTTAAATATCTGAGGGGATGTTATGCAGAAGATAGATAAGCTTGTTTTCTGCTGCTCCAGAGACAAAAGGGCCATTTCTGTCCTACACAGTTATATTGTCATTATTCTACTTTCATCATTCCATGGAATTCTGGGGTTTGTAGTTTATTGAGGCCAAAGAACTCTCTGGCTGAGAATTCTAAATGACCCTCCCTAAATGTCAAACCCCAGAATTCCATAGGATGTTGAAAGTGTAACAGTGTAGGGTGGAAATGGCCTAAGACATGAACCCATGGGTTCAGATCAAAAGCTAAGAGATTCCACCTGGACATTAGGAAGAACTTCTTTACTGTAAGAGCTATTTGAGTTTGGAGTTTGGAGTATGGTGGGCTCTTGAGCTTTGGAAGTCCTTAAACAGAGTTTGGCTGGAAATCTTTCAGGAGTGATTTAGATATGTATTTCTTAGCATGGCAGGGGTTGGATTAAAAGCCCCTTGTTGGCCCTAAATCTAAGATTCTGTGAATTTGATTTTGATTTTGAAAAGTGTTTAGTGGGAGTCAGGTTTTGCAAACAAGCTCAGATAAGCAGAGATATATACTGTATGTGTGGATGTGGATGTTTCTCTCTCTCTAAATATATATATATGTATATATGAGAAAACATGTAGTATGACGTATGATGAATCAGTTTGGATGCAGAACCAGTACAAATATTGTCATAAAGGCCCTTTCTGTAGTGCCCTCTCATCCCGCAATGGGGTAGGAGAAGGACAGGACTGCGACGACACTTCTGCATGATGTCGTTCTCCTATCCCCAGGTGGCGTGATTGCGGATTAAATCTGTCAGTGACCCGCGATTGTGGGAAAATCCGTCAATGACTCATGATTGAGCCACCATCCCATACTTACCTGTCTTGCTGGAGCTGCAGAAGTGCATTGGCTGCGCTTCCTGTCCCAGTGCATTCTGAGAAAGTACCCAACTGTGGAAGGAAGGAAGAGACGTGGCCATCAAGCTCCCTTCCACAGAGAGTCTTCTGGTGCAGAGGGGAGCACTCCTGTCGCGTCCCCCTCCTGGCAGAGTCACTGCTGGGATCCCCACAAGATGACTTTGGGAAAAGGTAGGGTGCAGAAAGGGCCAAACTAAGAATGAAGAGAATCCTTCCCTGTGCTGTCTTCAGTTCTATTCAGCAAGTGAAAAAAGAAAAGAAGAATGAGACTTGAGGAAGATTCTCCTCACACGGGCCCTTTTCGCACCTTACCTCATCGTGGCAGTGGGGAGTGGCGCTCGCGCAAGCAGCCACTCATGCAAGCTGCTCACCAGAGCCCTTCTTGCCTTCCACATAGGCTTCCTCTAGCGCGGCTGTTGCACGAGCGCCCCGCCCCTTCCTTCGCAGCGCAGTCTGGGAGCTGTAGGCTGCGCGGGGGGAAGGAAGTGCAACTGCCCCTGCTTGCCGAAGCACCGCATGCAGGTAAATGCGCAAGGGCGCTGTGAGCATTGTGTGAGCGCACAGTATTTTTGGCTTAAAGCCGAAAATCAAAAAATGCACGCGCACCCCGCTTCAGCCTTGTGAGCGTCACGCAAGTGGGAGTGCATCATACGGAGCGACGCTCCCACTCACGCGATGCTCAAGGGGCACTCGTGCAAAAAAAAAAAAAGCATTCAAAAAGGGCCAGGGTTTTCTGGACGGTTGAGAACCCCATACCACCTTTTTACATTTAGTCTTTCTATCCTGAGGAAGCACATTTGTAGAGCAAGTCATTTCTATCTATGTGTTATTTCCACCTATTTTTTTGTTTTGTTTTGAAAGCACTGTTAAAAAGAAACATTGGCCAACCACTTCAAAATGAACCTTAAAAGCAAGGTTTTTGAAATAATGAATAAAAGTTACTCCTTATACCAACCATCACCACCACTTCTGCACTGGTGTTAATGTTATATTGCCAGAAATGGAGGGAACTGTCATTATGCCCTTATTTAGCCCCCAAAGTAATGTGTCACAAGTAACACCATTATTTGCAATGCCTTATTTCCAAACTTGGCAAAGAGGTGGCTGCAACTTTTTAAATAATTGCTGAATTTTGCAGATTCAGTACAGAGGAAGGGGTGAGAAAAATTGGTGTAAATACCCACTGGAACAGTGACAAGTCTCCGGCTGAAAGTGAAAAGAAGAAGAAAAAAAGGTCAAGGTATGTTGAGAATAGGACCACTTTTCTCAAATTTCATTCTGATAGTAAAAGAATGTGAAAACCTGGCTTCTGAGTGAAACATTAACAGCATGGACTTGGCTGTAGTCAAGACAGATAGAAGTCGACAACACTTATTGTCAACAGAAAGCACAAAGAAGGGGGCATTAAACCTAAAAATGAGGCCTCTGTGTGTGGAGCAAAAATAAAAGTGACCCCGTTTCACCTTTTCCAGAAAGGGGAAGTTGCGTACCTTGGAAGGAGGATTGTTATGAACCTGGATTAGTTCCTACATGGACAGTGGGTTGCTGTGGAGCTAGACTTTGTGTTAAAGTAACTGTAAAGTAGATTGTGTGAAAGAATCAGGGGCTGCAGTTTAGGGTAGATTTTTCCTTCTGATGAACAGGATGACTGTGTGAAATAGGAGACAGGGCTATTAAAAGAATAGAAGCCCTGTCCCTTATTTTCCCCTAGCAACCCGCTTACTGAGGGGAAAAATATATGACATCCTTTAGCGTTGTCAGACTGAAAATTGGAGATAACTCCTGTACCTTCAATGTGCAGAAGAGAGAATTTCAGAAGATGTTGTTTAGCCATTTCCGCACTACACTGTTATAGTGCTATTATTCCACTTTCAACATCCTGTGGAATTCTGGGGTTTGTTGTTTACTGAGGCCAAAGAGCTCTCTGGCTTAGAATTCTAAATGCCCTTCCCTAAATGGCAACCCCCAGGATTCCACAGGATGTTGAAAGTGGCACTGTAACAGTGTAGTGCGGAAATGCCCTAAGATACGAAGAGATAACACTGGAGATGCAGAATTGCTTTAGATCAAAGCATTTAAATAAAGTTCTTTGGGAAACACTGGAAGTTTGAGAGAGGGGCAGACCCAGAATATCCACCAATGGGCATTGTATGCAAGTAAGTATGTACCACTATGTAACCAAGTGTGTGTTGTAAACCATTAATTCCTGCAACAGTTGTAAGTTACACCTCATGAACCTCATTAAATACTATGGGAAAACACTACGAACATTTCTGCACAACGCTCTTATAGCGTGATGATTCCACTTTCAACCTCCTATGGAATCCTGGGGTTTGCAGTTCTGGGAGGGGCTGACTGGTCTGCAAACCCCAGGATTCCATAGGAGGTTGAAAGTGGAATCATTGCGCTATAAGAGTGTTGTGCGGAAACAGCCTATGTGTTTTCTTGAGAGTCAAAGGGTAGATAAACATGACACTCACTGGTTTATATGTGAGGATTTCCTCTTCACCTTTTTAGCTATGCTGAAGGGAGATTTCAGCCCCTAAGTAGTTCTCCAGTCAAGCGTCCTGACGACTGGCTTGGCTGGCTGGTTGGAGAGAGCGGTGCACTGCCTGTGTAAGCCAGAGAGGCTTTTTGGAGCAAGCGGGTTCCTCTCAATATAAAAGGAAAAATTATTCACCCTGCGTCACATTTTGTTGCCTAACGTGAATGTGTCACCTTACCCATTCGGATGGCCAGCTCTCGTTTTACCACAGCATTGTGCTGTGTATATAGTCCAAGCTGTTGCCACACTGACCCCTTGCATCTATTTTGGTTCCCACATGTGTTAATCACAAGAAAACATCAAACACATATAAGATCTAGGGCTGCTTGCCCTCATGTCCTGTTTGTGTACAGGATGCTGAGCTGGATAAGACTTCAACCACCTGGAGCAGTCCTTTTTACAAATGCAAGAGAATGTTTTTAAACAGAAGTAGTCCTCTGGAAAAAAAAATCACAATTGTACTCCTGGGATGAGAGTGGAGAGCAGTCCAGACTGAGGAAATAATTTCTTTGAAAATCTGCAAATTCTGGCATCCTTTATTGCTTCTAGTCACATATTATTTTATGAAAAATAAGGGAAGGAATAAACCAAATTTCCCATGACATACTTGCTTTCTTATTAGGAGGAATAGCACCATTGAGAACTACAGTGTAAGAAAAGGCACACACACACACACACACACATAGTAAAAATCACCATCACAAAACAAAGCAAAAGTTATTGTAGTGCATTCCAATCAGGTTTTGAATTGTTGAGTTGGCTGTTTGTGAGCTGAGACAGACAGGTATGTGTTTTATACAAAATAACTGGATTGGAGGCAGTGACACTTAAAGAGAACCCCTAGGAATCAATTTGTTTTATTCACAAGCAAACCCCAAAGGCCAAGAACTGTAGGCTGCTGCCATTGGAACTCTTGTCAGACATGGGGCTTGTGTGTGTGCATGTTGTGTGGTGTGTGCACAAATTTGGTAGTCATTCCCAAGCAGTCACAATGGTGTCAAAAATTAATGGCTGGAAATCCATAAAATTGTTCAATGCAGAGGTGGTCTGGGCTAGGATCATGTTGACATGACGTGTTTTTTTTTAATGCAAGGATCATAACTCTACATTTTATGATTGCTCTGGATTAATACCTTTGTTAGCATTTGAAGATCATTCTCTATGTTCACCCTCCCCTTGCCCCCAAAAAGGTGCATTTAATGGTGGATTTTGCTACCTGGTTGCTGTAGAGAAAATGATGATGTCATAATTCTGTTAAGGGCTTCCTTGAGAGGAGGCAGAGAGGATTTAACTCCTGCCTCTGTATGTTATTTTCTGTTGTTGTGTGCCTTCAAGTTGCTTCTGACTTATGCTAACCCTAAGGTGATCCTATCACAGAGTTTTCTTGGCAAGATTTGTTCAGAGGAGGTTTGCCTTTGCCTTCCTCCAAAACTGAGAGAGTGTGACTTGCCCAAGGTTATCCAGTGGGTTTCTGTGGCTGAGCAGGGATTCTAAGCCTTGGCTCCAGAGCTGTAGTCCAGTGGTCAAATCACTATACCATGCTGAGTCTCTTTAAGTTTTAAACCACATGTTAGTATTGTTCAGCAGCATTTTTATCTCTAGTCTACATGCTGATTCTGCATTCAGTGACCTTTCTTATCAATGGCCCTATTTAACAGTTATTAGGGAAGTAAATCTGATTCGTTCTTGCAGACTCAACAAGATTATGTTGTATGTGGTATATGTGCAGACATGCACACACGTGCACACACATAGTATCTGATGCAGCCAGATTTTTTTATTTGTACTTTTTGGTCAATCTTTTTGAGAAACTGAACATTTACAAACCTGATTTCTGTACATTTGCATAAGCCCGAAAAAATTACAAGGCTTATTTGTGTCTTTCTGAGAATTCAGCCGCCTGTTTTTTTTTGCTTGCTTTATATCTGTTCTTAGTTTTATAAAGATATAGGACACTAGGGACATTATCATAAAAATTCCGCAAAGCTTATCGGGCAAAAAGGGACTTGACTCTTGTTCTGAAGGCAAGACCTCTCGCAAGGGACTGAGGGCCTTTCTGCACTACACTGTTATAGTTCTATTATTCCACTTTCAACATCCTATGAAATCCTGGGGTTTGAAGTTTAGGGAGGGGGATTTAGGATTCTCAGCGAGAGAGCTCTTTGGCCTCAGTATAGGACAGAAAGGCCCTGGGAATCCTCAACAGGCATTCTTGCCATATTAGCAAACATGCTAAGCTAAGTGTTAAAAGAAACATGTACAGGAAATGGACGAATGGTGAAACCACCAAAGAGGAATTCAAGCAAATAGCCAGGGTACGTAGGGAGAAGATCAGAAAAGTTAAAGTGCTGAATGAACTCAGGCTTGCCAGAGACATCAAAAACAATAAAAAGGAGCTTTTTTAGATATGTCCGCAGCAAAAGGAAAAGCAAGGAAATTATAAGGTCACTGTGTGGAGAAGATGGCCAATTAATAACAGGGGGAAGAGAGAAGGCAGAACTACTCAACACCTTCTTTGCCTCAGTTTTCTCCCAAAAGGACAGAAGTACCCAACCTGGGGGGTGGGGAGCAGGTAAGGAAGTAAGGGAAACGCAACACAGAATAAGTAGAGAAGTAGTACAGGAATATCTGGCTAAACTAGATGAATTCAAGTCTCCAGGCCCAAATGAATTACATCCAAGGATATTAAAAGAACTGGCAGAAGTCATTTCTGAACCACTTGCAATAATCTTTCAGAACTCTTGGAGAACAAGAGAAGTTCCAGCAGACTGGAAAAGAGCAAATCTTGCCCCCATCTTCAAGAAGGGGAAAAAAGAGGACCCAAATAGTTATTGTCCAGTCAGCCTGACATCCTAGGACAGATCATTAAATAGTCAATTTGTAATTACTTAGGCCCTTTACGCACAGCATTTGCCATGTGAAAGGGCCCCTCAAGTGTTGCACAAATATGAGGAGTGGTCCACATGATGCACTCACAATTGCGCAATGCTCCAGGGGCTGGCAGGTGCCGACCGTGCACTTTTTTATTTTCGGCTGTGAGCTGAAAATGGTGCACAATCGCACATTGCTCCAGGGCCCCGTGTGCACTTACTGTGCCTGTGGAGCTCCAGAGCTGGGGTGTTTGCACTTCCTGCCCCAGCGCAGCCTGGGAAACTCCCAGGCTGCACTGTGGAAGTAAGAGGTGGGGCTCTCACACGAGCAGGCGGGAGCTGCGGAGCTGAAGGAACCAGGACACAAGAGCTTCTCGCTAGAGGCTGCTCCTGTGATCCCTGCACCACAGCTCCGCGAAAAGGTGCGTTGCGGAAAGGGCCTTAGAAAGCAATGCCGTAATCACTAGAAGTCAACATGGATTTCTCAGAAATAAGTCATGCCAGACTAATCTTATCTCTTTTTATGATAGGGTTACAAGCTTGATAGATGAAGGGAATGCTGTAGATGTAGCATATTTTGACTTCAGTAAGGCCTTTGACAAAGTTCCCCATGACATTCTTGCAAAGAAGCTAGTAAAATGAAGGCTGGATAGGGCTACTGTTAGGTGGATTTGTAATTGCTTGACTGACCGAACCCAAAGGGTGATCACCAATGGCTGTTTTTCACCGTGGAGAGAAGTGACTCGTGTGGTTCCACAGGGTTCTTTCCTGGGCCCAGTGCTATTCAACATCTTCATCAATGACTTGGATGAAGGACTAGAGGGCATGCTGATCAAATTTGCAGGTGACACCAAATTGGGAGGGGTTGCTAATACCTCAGAGGACAGGGTCAGATTTCAAAATGCCCTTGACAGATTGGAGAGTTGAGCCAAAGCTAACAAAATGAATTTCATCAGAGACAAATGTAAGGCCTTACACTTAGGCAGAAAAAAAGGAATGCACAAATATAGGATGGGGGCATGTGGCTGGACAGCAGTACATGTGAAAGGGATCTAGGAGTCTTTGTAGATCACAAGCTGAACATGAGTCACCAGTGTGATGCGACAGCCAAGAAAGCCAACGCGATTCTTGGTTGCATCAATAGGAATATGGTGTCTAGATCAAGGGAGGTAATGGTACCACTCTATTCTGCATTGGTTAGGTCTCATTTGGAATACTGTGTCCAGTTCTGGGCACCTCAATTCAAGAAGGATATCAACAAACTGGAATGTGTCCAGAGGAGGGCGACCAAAATGGTGAAGGGTCTGGAAGCCATGCCCTATAAGGAACGGCTTAGGGAGCTGGGTATGTTTAGTCTGCAGAAGAGAAAGTTAAGAGGGGACATGATAGCCATGTTTAAATATTTGAAAGGATGTCATGTTGGGGAGGGAGCGGGCTTGTTTTCTGCTGCTCCAGAGACTAGGACAAGGAGCAATGGATTCAAGCTGCAGGAAAGGAGATTCCACCTGAACCTTAGGAAGAACTTCCTGATGATCAGGGCTGTCTGGCAGTGGAATATGCTGCTTCCAAGTGTGGTAGAGTCTCCTTCTTTGGAGGTTTTTAAGCAGAGACTGGATGACCATCTGTTGGGAATGCTTTGATATGTATTCCTGCATGGCAGGGGGTTGGACTGGATGGCACCTGGGGTCTCTTCCAACCTGATTCTATGATTCTATGCCTCAACCATAAAAGAGCCAATTGCGATCCCCCCACATCCCTAGTACAGTTGTATTTAGGTTTGTCAGGTGTCCCTTATTATAAAAGGTTGTCTCTTATTTGAGAGTTGGAAAGCTTTTCCTTTTACATAGAGTGAACAAGATGTCAAAAAATCCTGTATTTTGTGGTATGGACCTTTCATTGAAGCAGAAATATGTTGCTTCATGTAATTTATGAATGTGGACAATATATTAATTTTACAGATAATATGTGGCTAAGTTAGCTGGAATCAGTACTTTCCTTTGGTATTTAGGGTTACAAACCTGTTAAGAGCTACTTCCTGATTGTCAACCCTGCGTGTCATGAATTTCAACTGTCCTTTCTTGCTATTTTGAGAACCTGGCAACATTACATGTATAAGAAGGTCACATGGGATGACTGACGTGTTTTAGGAACATTCAGATTCATACCATAAGGTAGAAAATAACCACAACAAATGTCCTTTAAATATACTACTTTTCACAGTTTTGTCTCAGATATAGTCAGGAATGTGACTTTTAAACCTTCCCTTGGTTCCTGGTGTGGCTGGATGCTGTTGTGAAAATGCAAAGTAACATCTTGTGTATTGGTCTCTGATCTGAAGTTCTCAGGAACAGTTAACACAACCATTTTGTTTTAAAAAGGAATGAACAATATAAGGATGTGAGAGAATTTCATTTCAGTTGGATTTTGAAAACAATTTCCCAAAGTTACTGATTTCTTAAAATTTGGGAAGAAAAGGATTTGATATTTTTTTAAAAAATCAATCTGAGGCTAAACAAAATTGATAGGTTTCTCAATCCAGATCCAGGGATTCAGGTACCTAATTCTTAAACATCTGGGTATGAACTCCTTAATGTTGAATTTGGATTGTCATCTCTTGTTTTCAGGAAGGCTCCTTCTCTTTTACATCCATGTAGTAAATACAACATGATCTTTTGCATACTAGGAGGAGCAGTACATATTGGGCAGCACAGATATGAAAGAAGAATTTTGTTTCAGTTTATTTAGAAGAATTTCTGAAAAGTCAAGAATCTTCTTCTTTGGGATGGAAGGAACTCGAGGTTTTAAAAATCTGAATGCAGGACAAAGTGGAACTGAAGATTTTTTTTCATCCCTAAAAGTCATACACCACATTTAAATTTTTCTCAGAAATAAATCTGCTCCAAAAATCAAAGACTATTTAAAAGTATTTCTGTCTAATGGCAGATGGACAAACAGAGATGGCTATTCTTGGCAGGGAGTTCCAGAGTCTGGGAACAGCCACTGGGAAGACCCTCTCTCCTATTCCTGTGAAATGTGCATCTACTATTGAGAGAGCAGAGAGAATGACCCTTTTCGCATTGAGGCTTCTCGTGTGAGCTGGGGAGGGCGGCTCGTGCGAGAAGTCTTCTCCGGGAGGCTGCCGCTTCCCCCTCCTTCCTTCCACAGGCGAAGGAACGAGCGGGGAAGCGGCAGCCTCCAGGAGGAGGAGGCGGCTCGCAAGTCCACCCCCCCGCGAAGCAGGAGGCTCGTGCGTCCGCGGAAGTGGGAGTGCATCGTGCAGAGCGACGCTCCCACTCCCGCAAGGCTCACGGGGCTCTCGCGCGACAGAAAGCCCGTGCGAAAAGGGCCAATGAAATGTTGCTGTAGAGTAAACTGGGAACAATACTACACAATGATTCAAAGAAGCACAGAACTGTAGAATTCAAAAATAACTCCAAGGATCACCTAGTACAACCTACTAACAATGCAGAAAGCATCTGCATTTAAAGCATTTCTGAAAGATGCCATTCCAACCTCCTTTTGATAACCTCCAACTCAGGAGAGTCCATCACATTTCAAAATTGTCCTTTTCACTGTTGAATTCCTCTTACTATCAGGAACTTATTTCCACTGGGTAAAATATTCTTTCTTGTAAATTGAATCCACTGGATTGGGTCCTATCCTCTGGAACAGCCAAAAACAAACTTGCTTCATCTCCCACATAATAGTCCCTCAGGTATTTGCAAATGGTTACAATAGTACCACCTCAGGAAGAACTTCCTGACGGTCAGGGCTGTCCGGCAATGGAATCTGCTGCCTCGGAGTGTAGTGGAGTCTCCTTCCTTGGAGGTTTTTAAGCAGAGGCTTGATGGCCATCTGTCACGATTGATTTGAGGGTGTTCCTGCATGGCAGGGGGTTGGACTGGATGGCCTGTGTGGTCTCTTCCAACTCTACATTTCTATGATTCTATGGTTTCCGCCCTATACTGTTACAGTACTATTATTCCACTTTCAATATTCATTGGAATTCTGGGGTTTGTAGTTTACTGAGGCCAAACAGCTTTCTGTCTGAGAATTCTAATGCCCTCCCCTAAATTGCAAACTCCAGGATTTCATAGGATGTTGAACTAGAAAAGTGTAGTATGGAAATAGTCCCAGTCCCAGTCTTCTCCAGACATAGCATCATTTGTGAGAAACTTCTAGTGAAAAACAGAAAACACCAGAGATTTATTTGTTCTCACAATTCTTGGGAAACTTGCAGCAGTTCCAGGAACATAATCTACTGTTTAAAACCACTATTTTTATTATTGCTTTTCCCTATGTAATTCTTTTTAGCTAGAGAGTATCGCACTAGTCATCTGATTTCAGAAGATAAGGAAGATTGGACCAAGGAAGCACTTGGAACAGGAGGTCCCTAGATAATGCCAGTGATCTCCAGGTGGACAGCTTTGTTCCCGTCTGGCAGCAGGGCTTCTGTGGTGTGATAGCTGTGCAATGTATAGGAGCGGGAGCTTGTCATATTAACTAACTTCCTGTTTTTCTCCCATATGGGACCCAAAGAACTTGTGAGATGGTAAGAAAACTAGTGCTGAAATATATACATTTTTGAAATCTGGGGGTTGGAGTGGGTTGGGAAAGGGATGAAAAATTCCAAATTGTCTTCTCTGGGGACATTTAAAATTTTATATAAAATGTGATTTGGCAAAAAAAAAAAATGTTTTACAATAATTGTTACGGTAAAGACATTGATATCTTTGGTTATGGGAACAGACTGTGACACTTTCTCGTAATGGCAACAGTTTCCTAGTAGTGACAACATCCGGGTTGTGCTATTTACTACTGTGAAGAAAGTTTAAGTAAACCATAATAGACCTGGCAGTGTACTAAGCGAGTCACATAAGGGCTACAGGAGTCACTGCTTTTCTCTTAATAATCCTTGTTATGTTTCAATATTTGTTCAGGTAGCCCACAAAGCAACAATAACAAAACTATTACTCTGGAGTGGAGATTGCATTTTATTCCATAGATAATTTTGAGATAGTCCTCAACTAGACCTTGATACTATTAAGAAATATATTATATATATTAAATATGTTAAGAAATATAAGACAGTAAAGGACCTATAAAGGTTTGTTCTTCCAAAAGTATTCAGTCTGAGGAGCCTTGATTAATCCATTCTTTATGACAGAGAAAATGGAGTAAGTGCATGAGGAGAGGATTTCCAATATGCCAGGCCATGACATCTCTCAGTTATTCAGGACCTAGTGCAGTATTCTGGTTAGAATGCAATTTGTGCAGTTTGAAGAGACTAAGGCCCTTTTCGCATGCAGTTTCTGTAGCGCGAAGGCCCCTTGAGTGTCGAGTAAATGGGAGCGTCGGTCCATACGACGCACTCCCATTCACGCGACGCTCACGAGCCTAAAGTGGGACATGCGCACATTTTCTTATTTTCGGCTGTAAGCTGAAAATACTGCGCAGTCGCACAATGCTCCTGGGGCCCTCGCGCACTTACCTGTGTGTGGTGCATCTAACGAGCGGGCTGGTTGTACTTCCTCCCCCAGTGCAGCCTACAGGTCCCAGACTGTGCTGCGGAAGGAAGGGGTGGGGAGCTAGCGCGATGGTCGCACTACCAGGAAGTGACCTGCGGGACGAAGGAGCAGGGAAGCGGCAGCATTCCGGATGAGGCTTTTCGCGCAAGATGCCCTCCCCAGTTGTGCGAATGGATAACGTGCGAAAAGCTTCTAAGATTCAAATCTCCACGCAGCCATGAATCTTATTGATCTGGGACTAGTCTCTGGCCCTTACCGCACCCTGTCTCAATAGCGTGTTGTTCTGTGTCAATTTCAGTATTGCCATTTCTATGTTGCTTCCGGGTTCCAAACACCCTCTACCACACAGGAAGTGCTATCAAGTGCAAATGAGGAACTGCACTCACCCACATGATGGATTTGTGGTGGGAAAGGAGGCTGTTAGCAGATTTTTTCTGGTAATGAAGAAGCACTGATTATCAATGGAAAGGGATGGGAAAGCAGCTGGTTAGGGAATGACATCATGCAGTAGGACAGGTCCTAGACCAGCAACAATGCATGGCTTTGCCAGGATGACGACTTCGTGTAGTATGGACCACTGTCTCTTAGCTTCAACTATTCAATGGGCTGATGGGGGGGCAATAATGCATGTCCTCCAATTAATTTTAATTATTAATCAATAAAACATTAATTTAATTTCTGTCCCACTTTTCTCCCAACATGGGACTGAAGTTGACCTACAGAATACGTTAAAACAATGTACAACCCCAAACAATGATGATTTAAATAGCTGAAAGATGATTTAATAAACTATCCTATTAAAACACCACTAATTAAAATGCCACTAATTTTAAACAGTATGAAAGCATCTGAAAACATAATAATGAAAATAAAAGTACAGTGCACCCGCATTAAAAGATCTTTCAGCACAGCCAGTTAATTAACAACTAAATTAAGTCTGCAGAAATTTGAATATTAGTAAAAATAAATATTCTGAAGGAAAAAAAATGGCTGTTTTCTGATTTTTAAATAATACGTATGTATACATGGTAACCAAAGGGTTTAAATACCCTAAAGCACCAGACCCTTGCAATGTTGGAAGATAAGCAGGGCCAGCCCTGGTTAGTACTGGGATGGGAGAATGCCAACGAATACCAGATGCTGTAGGCTATATATCAGAGGAAGGAACTGGCAAAACCATCTCTGAGTATTCCTTGCCTAAGATGTCCCTATGAAATTCATGAGGTCTCCATAACTTGGCAGGTGACTTGAGGATACATACACACACATACACGGTAGCAAAAGCCATTTTTTAGCAGTATTATCTCCTAAAAGAGAGATCAGACATATGCTTCCTCTCAGACACTGTCTGCAATCTTATCAGTACTTTAATCAGTAGTTATATTAAAAAGTGAAGTGAAAGTATGATATTGTAACATTTAAACCTTGAACTCCCAAGCTGTGACATTTTTCAGGAAAAAGTGTAATGGGGCAACTTCATTGACCATACAGCGAAGTCACTGTGAAGGCTGATTTGCTCCATGCCTTTAGGAAGCTAATTTTGAGCTTTGCCTAATTATTGAATGGAGCCTTGGTAGGGTTTCAGAATGAACGCAATAGCCTGATGGAGTGAACGCTATTTATACTCCAGAATCCTTATTTTGATGGATGACTGTGGACATGTCTGGAAAAATGTGCACATTTGAAAAGTGTGCATAGAAAAATGTGCACACTTAATATGTGTACCAAACACTGCTGAAAGTCACTTTCAGTTGAAGTGAGTTAGAAAGCAATGCAAACAACTTTTCAATGTGCACACAATGAGTATTTTTGGAAAAGGGACTCTGGGAGGGGGGGCAGGAAGAATAGATTTTGAATAAAAAAAAAGTGATGATAGGGGAAAAAAAAACATAATAGAACCAGGCTTGGACTAGATGTGAATGCGTGGAAGGGGAAAAGTCTGTGGACGAGGACTTCATAGAAGTGTACATCTCAGCCATCATTTTAAACTAATCTCATCCACCGTTCATGACATTTCCTCATATCAGTGGTATATAAGAAAGCAGCAGGCGTCCTGACTAAAAAACCCCCAAAACAAACAAACAAAAAAACCCAGATGACTTTTTTTAACCCTATTTTTCAAAAGAGTTGCATCTTTGCATATTTCTCTCAGTGTGTCAATATTTCTGTGCATGTCAGGAAAGCATTAGCATCCAAGGATAAGAGAAAAAGAATTGACAGTAATGGTGAGAAGAAGAGGCTTCAATCTAGATACTGAGAAAGCCTTCACTCTTTCTCTGCCCCTCTCTCTGTTGAGCACAAGCCCTGCTGTTAATAATTGAAGGTTGCTTTGTGCAGAAAGCACTGTCCATATCCATCATTTTAAAGATGAAAATTTTCAAGCTTTTTCTGTTTTATGGCATATCAAACAATCCAACAGTAGACGACTCACAAGTCTCACAACCGGATCCAAGTTTCCGCCCTTTGAAAAGTTTGCTATTTTGACTTAAGTATTGAGATACTTCTTTTTCTCACACAAAGAAGATGCATCGTTTGAGGATTCAAAGGAGCAAAAGAGAAAATCCTCATTTTCCTTGACAGAATGCTTGCTGTGCTCTCCACATTGAGGACTGGCAAATATGAACAGACAGGTTTACACTTTTATCCCTTCTTGTTACCCAACATGGCTTTTAGGACTTTCTCCAAATGAAGTACTCGGCAAGACATCCAAAGATGAAAGTGATGGAGGATGAACTCACCTTCATAGAGCTTATCAAGGCTTTAACATTGTGATAGGTAATGCTCCTGTACCTGTGGCATATATATTAAAACCCCTTTGTGGTTTTGAGTGAATATATCTCTTGGCTACATATGGGATTTCCCCCTCCCTGTTAAGGGACAAGACTGTCAAGCTGAAGAAAAGAATATGCTACCGTTGGCTCTAATACCAAGTATATAGGACAGGATAGATTTCAGATGAGAACCAATTTGGTTCTGACTTTCTACAAAAAAAAAGGCACCCCACCCTTTCATAGTTATTTCTTAACTTACTCTCTAGAGACAGAACTGACCACAGTCAAACTCAAATAAACAGTGGTGTCTAAAGATTTGTGGTACTTAAGTTTGTGGTAGAGACAAATTGTAGAGAGTGGTAAAGTGTTTCAATAAAAATAAGACCTACGGTATTATAACAACTAACATATATGTTATGACAGTCTTTCTTAAAGCCCTCAGTTAAAATCTAAAGAAATAGAAAGGTTCCATGGTCACTAATACAGTAGAATAGAGAGGTGAATAGAATAGAAATCTGAGAAATCCAGGCACTAGTTTCTCAGCCACTAAGAGAGAAACCACCAGAAACCATCACATCATAGATTTCTGGAAATAAATTCTGTACTGCTAGTTTTACTCTCCAATAATTCCTTATCACTGAGTTGGTTGTTGGAGTTGTTGTACTCTAAATTGATGTAAATGCATACCTGTATCATGGTCCCAAAGCTTTGAATAGTTGCTTTGGTAAACTATAGCAGTCACGTAGGCTGGAGCATCCTGGGGGCTGCAGTCCAGAAAGTAGTTTTTCCAGGTGTTGTTGTTGTCTGGGTATCTACACCTAATAATGATCTGAGCAGTATTTAAATACAACTAAGGGTTTTCTCCCAGCTCCAATGTGGATCACATAGCAGATATATGGAATCGCATTTTGCTATAAATTGCCCATTCATCCTTTTTGGAGAAACTCTTCAGAGTTTCCTCTCAGTCCACATTAGATTTCATCTGCTTCTTGTAAACTTGGTACCTCACTGCTTATCTCTTACTTTATGGCCATTTCTGCACTAGACTGGCCGACTGGCCCCTCCCAAAACTGCAAACCCCAGGATTCCATAGGATGTTGCAAGTGGAATAATAGTGCTATTACTGTCTAGTGCGGAAATGGCCTATGTCATTTCTGAAAAAAAAAAAACCCTAATATTGCCCTTAATACTATAATCTCTGACATTTCACAGATGAAAACCAGGACACATGTAGCCAAGCAATATCAGAGTGTAGTCAAAGTGCCAGAAACAATTTTGCAGAGGCTGCAGCAGCTTGCTTTTGCCTAAGCCCACTGGCAAGAGAAAGATTCTGCCCCTTCGTCTTCCCTCTGAATTAACAGAGAGAAAGTGTTTTTGCAGTTTGAACTCAGTTTGCACCAATGGGAGTAAGCTGAGAACAAAGGAGGAAGACAGGAGGAAGAGAGAGGAGCTGGGATATTTTCAAAGCAGCTGAAAAATTGCTATAACAGAGGATTAGTCAGAACTGTCTCTGCCAAATGAGGACAGTTGGATGGTATGTAACAGAGGTGATTGGAAACCTTAGGCCCTTTTTGCATGCCAGTCCTGTTGCAAAATGGCCTTGGGAGCACTGTGGGATTGCAAAGACTGTTCCACATGACATCCTCGCAATCACACGATGCTACCGAGGCCATTCCGTGGTGATCGTGCAGTATGATGTGTGATTGCGCATCCCTCCCGTGCCCCACCCACACTTACCTTGTGCACAGAGCCTCCGGATGCGTGGCCATCACGCTTCTTCCCCCAGTGCAGCCTGGGAAAGTACCTGGCTGCGCTGCAGAAGAAAGGGGTGGAGCCCTCACGCTTCCTTTTGCCCAGCATGGAGCTGGTGCAGACGGGAAGCGGAGGGGATGCGAGTGCCTCTCGTAAGAGGCTTCTTGCATGATCCTCTCATGATGACACTGGAACGAGGCAAGGTGTGAAAAGTTTATATTTTTATAAATATATATGTTTATATTTTTCTCCTGGGAAAACTATCCCTTATTCCCATTCCTATTTCTTGTTCATTAACCGGTTACTGATACACATGAGATAGTATCTTATGTCATTTGTTCAGTAGACTAAGACCATTTCCACACGAGACTGTTATAGCACTATGATTCCACTTTCAATATCCTATGGAATCCTGGGGTTTGCAGTTTAATAAAATCCTTTTTAAAAGTCCTTTTGGATATCTAAATATATATTTGTCTATCACATTGATTCTGTCTACATGTGGGGTTGAGAATTCAGGCCCTGAATTTTTCAAACCAAAATTGAAAGGGATGGTCCCTGATGATGTCATTAAGTATTATGCATTAAGTATAGTATAGAACTATAGTGTCAAGATCAAGGGAATTAATAATACCACTCTATTCTGCTTTGGTTAGACCTCACCTGGAATATTGTGTCCAGTTCTGGGCAGCACGATTCAAGTAGGATATTGACAAATTGGAATGAGTCCAGAGAAGAGTGACAGAAATGGTGAAGGGTCTGGAAACCATGCCCTCTGAGAAGCAGCTTAGGGAGCTATATTTAGCCTTATGAAAAGAAGGTTAAGAGAGGACGTGATAGCCATGTTTAAATATTTGAAGGGACGTCATGTTGAAGATGGAGCAAGCTTGTTTTCTGCTGCTCCAAACACTAGGACACAGAGCAATGGATTCAAACTACAGGAAAAGAGATTTCACCTAAACATCAGACAGAACTTCCTGATGGTAAGAGCCATTCTACAGTGGAATATGCTGCATCAGAGTGTGGTGCAGTCATCTTCTTTGGAAGTTTTTAGACAGAGGCTGCATGGCTATTTGCTGAGTTTACTTTGTGTGTTCCTGCATGGCAGGTGTTGGACTTGATGGCCCTTGTGGTCTCTTCCAGCTCTATGATTCTATGATTCTAAGTAGTAACCAGAGTTGTTCATAACTTGTTATTTAAATAAACAGACACACAGAGATAGAGAAAGAGGAACGAGATTGAGAGAGAGAGAGAGAGAGAATGAGAGAGAGATTAAGCGAGAGTATTTTCCTATTTGGAAATTAAGAGAGAATTAGCCAAAGGGACTGCTCTACTATTTGAGCTGGAGATTTTCACATGGTTCTTTCCTCTTGCCTAGAGTAGAGCCTACAAAAACGAGAAAAATTGTACCCTTACTCCCATCTGGACTCATGAAAACTGGAGAGGCAGGGTCAACATTATCCTTATGATTGCTGACACTAACTTAAACAATTGGCACAGTAGATTTCTCTGTACGAAAAAAAATAGGTTGATTAGTCTTCAGCAAGGCCTTTCCATCTGTGAGTTTAATGAGTCTAGTTTTAACAACACTTTTAATCAATTTATATCAGAATGACACATTAGGCAATCAGATCCATGATATTCTTGACCTCCATCCCATATCCATTTTTTGGATACATGCTATTGACTACCTTCTAATAGGATGATTTAAATAAGCTGTACATTTTAATTGAGAGTTCAGCAATGTCACATGTTACTGCCTGGAGATTTCTTAAGTAAATTGTTGTTCATTCTCAATTTGTAAGTTAGCTACACAGTATCATACCCTCCATGGAAGAATAAATCAAGTTGTCTGTATCCAGCCCAGTTAAAATGGATCACAGATTGCATTTAGCCCCTCAGTAATCTCTCTGTCTTCCTTCAAAATGCCACACATTTACTGAATTTATGTCTTACTGCTAGCTTTCTTGCTTGCTTGCCTACTTCTGGGGTATTCAGCAACTATTTGTTGCACTACGAGATTATGTTATAATCTCTGATTTACTTTGTTTGAATTCATGCTCCCTTCCCCTATCTCCCTCTTTTGGGGAAAATATTCACTTTTTACAGGAGATCTACTTGTCTTTCGTGACTTTCTTAGCACTTCTTAAATGCACCAAACATCTTCCTGCCTCTGCTTATTCCTTTTCTAATCTGTGTTATATACCTAAGTGTGTGTCTGTATTCCACAGTTACAGCAGTTTGATACTGCTTTAACAATCATGGCTGTCTCCTACGGAAGCATGAGATTTCTCATTTAGGCCTTTTCTGCAGACCGGTGTCCTCCCAGCACAGGGATGCAAGATAAGCAGGACCCGCGGCAATGCTTCTGCATGATATTGTTGTAGTCCCAGCCTTCTTCCGTCTCCAGCTGGTGAGGTTGTGGAGTAAATCTGATGGAGTTTCTTTGTCAATGGCCCCCAATTTTGTGACACTGCCATTCTTACCTGCCAGGCAGAAGGGCCAGAAGTATGATGGAAGCACTTCCTTTCCCAGTGCAGCATGGGAAAGAGCCTGGCATTTCTTCATCTTACCTTGCTCCATAGTCCTCTGATCATGATCTTGGCAGCTCCTTTACTGGGAAGGGAGTGCAATGGGAACACTCTCCTCCATCTCCGGGAGGAATATGGAACGAGAGCACAAGGGACACACCTCTTCCTTCCGCACTGCAGCCGGGCTCCTTCAGCTGTTCTCTGAAGGTAGTGCCAGGGGATTCCTGCCATTGGCTTATGGAGTCCCTCAGGGTTCTGCTTTGTCCCCCATACTGTTTAACATCTACATGAAACACTGGGGGAGGTCACCTAGAGTTTTGGAGTTCAGGTTCACCAATATGTTGATTACATCCAATTCTACGTCTTCTTTCCATATGATTCTAAAGAAGCTATCTCAGTACTGAACTAACGTCTGTGGTCAGTAATACACTGGATGAGAGCAAACAAATTGAAACTTAATCCAGACAAGACTGAGGTGCTCCTGGTCAGTTGAAAGACATATCAGGGAATGGGGACTCCGCCTGTGCTGGATGGGGTTTACACTCTCTCTGAAATCTCAGGCTCGAAGCTTGGGTGTGCCTTTACATAGTTAAAACTTGTATGCCAGTTGCACCTGTTCCTTGAGATGTCAATCTGACTACAGTGACATATGCTTTGATTACAGCGCAACTGGACTACTGTAGCACACTCTACAAGGGGTTGTCTTTGAAACTTGTTCAGAAACTCCAGCAGCTTCAAAATGCTGCAGCCAGAATGTCGATCAGGTCCAATTATAGGGAGAATATTACTCCTTTACTAAAATAGCTTCACGGGCCACCAGTTCATTTCCAAGCTGATCATGACATATAAAGCCCTATGAGGCTTAAGTCTAGACTATTTGAAAGATTATATCTGCCTATGCAAACCTGCCAGAGTTTAAGTTTTAGGATCTGTAGGGGAAGGCTTTCTCTCAGTCCCACTACCATCTCAGGCTTGCTTGGTAAGGATAAGGGAGAAAGCCTTCTCAGTGGCTACTTTCACCTTCTGGAATTCTTTTCCATGGGAGGCCAGGTTGCCCCCTTACTTTCACCAGCCTTCCTTTCACCAGCAGGCAAAAATATTTCTGCTCAAGCAGACTTTTAATCTGTAAGCAGGGGACCCTTGTATTTTTATTAGACTATTTTATCTATTTTTTTTTTTGGTATATTCTTAATAATGATTTCAAACTCCTTTTATGTGGTTGAATTTAATTGTTTTTAATTTGTGATGCAAATGTTTTTAACTGTTCTGGAAGCTGCCTGAGGTCTCCCTCTGGGAGAAAGGCAGGATATAAATAAAATAAACAATAATAAAAACTAAGACGTTTTAAAAAACAGTACAGAAGTGGGATAATTGAAGATTAATGGAGACTATTCCTGCCAAATCTGGACAGTTGGAGGGTACATATTCTCCAATTTCTCAAAACTTCTATTCTCCCTTAAAGGAGGGTCCAATTATCTGCCACCCGCACCACTCCCAATCTTGGGAAACTCTATAATTTCTTTAGAACTTCTTTTAATTTTAATTTGAGCTTATCTGGCCATTTAGATGTAGCCAAGGGTGCTGTGTGGGTTTTCTTTCTCTCTTTCTTTCTTTCTTTCTTTCTTTCTTTCTTTCTTTCTTTCTTTCTTTCTTTCTTTCTTTCTTTCTTTCCCATATACATGCCTCCTGTGTAGAGCAGCCTGCTTGGTTGCCCATACTTCTTGCTCTGAAAAACAAAATCATGGAAGGAGCTATCTTATGATATCTTCTCCAGCGCTCTAACTGATGTGTGGGAAACCAGACAGGTTTCAGATTGCTGGAGTGATTATTGTCTAATGGAAGATAGCATGCCTGTAAACACACATGCGTGTACACACATGCATGCACAAAAGGAACAGTATGTAACTAAAATAAGTGCAAGAACCACTGTCTGTAGGAATTTCACTGAACTATTCTTTTCCTTTGAATTTTTAAACCTGAAAACAATTTCATTTCTATTAAAGTGAATATGAATAGGTTGTTGTGGGTTTTCTGGGGTTTGAGGCTATGTTCTATTAGGATTTTCTCCTGACGTTTCGCCTACATCTGTGGTTGGCATCTTCAGAGGATCAGATCCTCTGAAGATGCCAGTCATAGATGCAGGTGAAACATTAGGAGAAAATACTAATACAACATGGCCTCAAAGCCAGGAAAACCCACAACAACCTATGGATTCTGGCTGTGAAAGCCTTTGACTTTACATTGAATTGAATAGTTGAAAAAATGCAGAAGAAGTGGTCAGCAGTGCTCACTACCACCTTACACAGCTGTGGTTAAAAACTAGGTACCAAGACACTTGTTTGGCTTCAGTTGGGTCACAGGTCTGAAAAAGCCGACGACATAACCTTCTTCAGCTCATTGCTGTTTTTCTCACTGTGCTATTTAGCAAAAACTCCTGCAGAGAAAATCCTGGTCTATTTCATCATTTTTATATATATATATAGACTGAGTACAGGATGTTTAGGTGCATTGACAAACTTCCTACTCCTATTATAGCTGAGATGATGCTATCATCTCTTGATTATTTCCTTCATATACATGTTTGATGAAATTTTATTTAGTATCTAATGTTATTTTTCTTCCCTATGGGGGAGTGGGAGCAAAGGAGCATCGGCTTCCATCCTTTTCCTTCCCTATAACACAGTCCCTTTTGAACGCTGCCATTCTTAAATAAGCTTTTTTTTTAAAGTGCATTTTATAGTCAAGCAAGCAGTAATTGGACACTGTGACTATGAGTGGCCCTTGTGGTGTTTGGACCAAGTCCAAATGTACCTTCTGTCTGTCTCTGACACAGGCAGACAATAGCAGTATTATTTACTGTGCTGGCTCTGTGTAATTCGACAGGCCAGCTGCAAGAACAAAGAGCCACTAACATTTTGCCCGGCCCTATTCCCAACTGAAGGCCCATCTACATTTCATAAATTATTTCCTCAAATGGTAGATTCTCTTTCCTCCCTCTAACCCTGACTGTGCTAATTTGGAATCTAAGCGTTAACCATAAAAACACTATCCCCTTTCTTCGCTGTCACTCGGGTATTGTGGGATGCTGCCCTTGAAGCTATCACCCCGGAGTCATTAGATTGTCATTATTTATTATTAAATACAATTTGTCCGATTATTTCAGCCCCCAAGATCATGGATTTGTCCCTCGCACAGACGTTCTTGGGATCCAGATTGCTTTGATAGTTGTAAAAAGATAGGACAAGGAAGAGTTTTTGTGTGTGCATGTGTGTGTTTAAAGCTTCACCAAGCAAGTGGATATGGCTTCCATATAGATGCAGCTTTTGATATATGAAGATTTCTTAGTAATAAATATTTATATTACTTTAAACTGTGTTGCACTAGCGCATTTCCACAAGGGTGATAGGGTTTCTCTCCTTCTCTTGTCCTTCCCACAGTCCTCTATGCTACCTGCAGATCTGCTCCAGAGGGTCTCCTAGCCATCCAGGGAGGATTTTGAAGATGTGCAGGGAGCACTTTCCTGTTTCCACAGATGGAACTGCTATCATCTGCAAAATGACACTGTTAGATGCATTGCCTGGAAACATGTTAGTGTCTCCCACCTGTGTAAGTTCCCCTATAGAAGCAGTTGGACATTTTTGTCCTATATGAAATGTTTGCATTCAGTTCAAGATTGTGGAAACAGAGGTGTGCAGGCGGTACCATAGGGGAAGGATGTACATTGTGTGCAGATGCACGCTCTCATGGTATATGGATGTGCTTGCACATTTAATTTTATATTCTGTTGTACATTTGTTGTCTTGGTTCAATTGCGCAAGATTCTTATTTCACAGTAAGTAATGCAACTCTGCATGCAATGATTTCTGCTCTACAACACCACTGAAAGATCTCAGCCATTATATTTTGAAGACTTAAAACTGGTTACTTGTATTATTATAGGTTTATACCCATTTTTCCTTCAAGACCCAAGGACATCATTTATATTTTTTCTTTCACCCCATCTATTCCCATCAGAACTTGCCAGGTAGAACACAGTGCTAGTAGTTAGCCAAGGCCATCAAAGAGATCATCATGTCTGAATAGAAATTTGAACTCAGGTCTGCTCAGTCCTGGGGCAATACTCTAGCCACTATATGTACATTACAATTGGGTTTAAGGCACAGATGCTTAAAAATTATGTTCTATCCAAGTCCATCCATCAACAATTTGGGTATACTAATTTCCCAGTTTTTTAGGATTGTTGTAAGGCTTAGTGGAGTCATGTATAAAAAGTGATGTGAACACCCTGAAGTGCTGCATAAATGTGAAGGATAATTATAATAGTTAACCAGATACACCTTTTTGTTCAACATATGCTTATACAATGTGCCTGAACAAAATGAAGGTTTGGTTATTATGAGCAGGATGTCTGTCAAATTACGAGTTTGCAAGAGCAGAATGAATATAGAAATCCTATTTAAAATGGCAAGAGAAAAAGGTTAGATCGCAGGAACTGGAAATTCATTCCTAGAAGTGGTAAACAACTGAAGAATATGAGGTTGAGGGAGGTTAAAAAAAAATCAGGAGAAAGTTTCAAGAACTTGCTTCATTTATTGGAGCAAGACAGGATCCAAAAGTTCTCTGACACATTTTCTCTGGGGCTTTTCCAGAGGTGGTGCAGCTGTATGCTCTCCCATAGTACCAAGATGAAAGGTTCTTTTTAGCCTTGGGAGTGCAATTTCTGCAGGGCATGAACTTGGTATTTTTATGTCGTGAACTTAGTATTCTTATGCTTCTGTACTGTGCTGTACTGTGCTCTTCCAAGGTTAAACTCTCAACAATAAATTATAGGAGATGAGAATTATTAAAGGGAATGATTTTACATTGTTTTATCTTGACTGACTGTTCGTTTGATCTTTCTTCCTCTGTGTTTCTGTTTGTCTGTTTCTCTTTCACATTCTTGCCTTTATGAATATGGTACAGTAATAGACCGAGATTCTAGCAATTGGATGTGGCACTTCACATATCAGCTGGATTAATAGGCCAAGATCCTGTATGAAGTTGGTATACTGCAGAGTTTCATCAGCCAAGTTGTGCCAAGTTTAGACTGGTAGAGAGGGAGGGCAGGGGCATCCAGCCCAGATGTGGTGTGAAGAAATTTTCCCAATATACTACTATGGTTAATCAGTGACAGTTTGGGTTAGAGTGTGGACCTCTTCTTGGCACCATCCAGCAGCCATTGCACTGAACAGCAGATCTCTTGTGTAAGGAAGTACTGAAAACTATCCTACACACTGCTATAAAAAGTAGTTTGCTTATATAACCCTTACCCAAGATAGTATAAAGCCTTAATGGGATTCAGGCCATAACCTCAAGACCTGAAACCAAAAAAAAAATAAGAATTTACTAAGATAGGATGAGACTAGATTTGTTCTTTGATCAATTAAGGTGAAGTAATAAGCAGTATCTGAGCAGCCATTCACCAGAAAAAAGTACATCAAGGGGGGAAGAATAGGGGAAGAATAATACAGAAAGAAAATATGGAAGATAACTGGAACAACTTATTGTAATGAGGAAAGAGAACATAGACTCTTTTTGCACCTTACCTTGCCCCAGAGACATCCAGTGTGGGTCCAGGCATCAGCCCTGCTGAAAGGGTGCAACAGGACTGCTCCCCCTCCAGACTGGCTGCCTCTGGGATCCAGGAAGTGTGATGGCCATGCTTTTTCCTGCTACGGCACAGGCTGTCCTGGGGCAGGAATAGCAGCCATTGCGCTTCCAGGGCCTCCGCACCGATGGTAAGTGTGAGCACACTGTGGAATGGTGGCCTAATTGCAGGTCATTGTCAGGGAAAACCCATCAATGATTTGCTGTGCAATCACACAACTTGTGGACAGGCGAAGGACGGGACCGTGACAATGTTGTGCATAAGCATCATTGTAGTCCCATCCTTCTCCTGTCCCTATGGCTGGTTGGGAGGGTGGAACGGAACGGACCATAGTTATCCTCCGCCTTCCAAATGCTAACACTAAAATATACATTTGCAACTCACTGAGCCTTTGTGCCCCCAATACAGAGACGTAATTCTTCACTAAGGCCCTTTCCACAAGATATTGTTGTCCTGCCAAGGGAACAGGAGAAGGATGGGACTGTGACAACGGTGATGCATGACATCATTGTGGTCCCATTCTTCTCCTGTTGACAGGCAGTGCAATCACAGAGTAAAGCATTGATGGGTTTTCCCAATCAATGACCCATATCATGCCACCATTGCAGACTTATTTGGTCTGCATCGCAATGGCTATGCTTCCTGCCCTAGCGCAGCCTGGAAAAGTACCCAGCTGCACTGCGGAAGGAAGAGGTGTGACTATCACGCTTCCATGATCAGAGAGGCAGCTGGTGCAGAGGGGAGTGCTCCTGTCATGTTCCCCTCCTGGTAGAGCTGCTGCTGGGACCCCTGCAGGAGGATGTTGGAAGAAGATAGGGTGCGGAAAGGGCCTTAGCTTCTTCCCAGAGGTAGCAATGCATAGTTTCAGCAATTTTCTTTCCATTGCCAGAAAGTCTTTGAAAACCTTGATCTTCTTCTACCAGCAAATAAAAACATTCTTATGTGCCTTGTTATTTTGTTGGTTTGTATAAAGTCTTTTAAAGAATTTTAATCATTTTTATGTTAAATATTATTTAATTGTCTATTAGATAACAATAATTGATATTTTATATAATTTAAAATCTGTATTTTTTAAATCAGTTGTAAGCTGCCTTGGGTCCCATTGCAGGAAAAAGTGGGATATAAATGAATAAAACAACCCAGATCAAACTCTGGACCATCTGGTTGCTCTATGCACTTTCTTAGCCGGTGGGATCCTAAGCAGGACCTGGCATTGAGGTCAATATTGCTGGCTGCTGACAAGGCCCACCAAAAAGCATTGGGTCCATTGCCTCTGCAATGCCTCTGCCTCTCCTCTTCCTTGGTGTTGATAAGAATGGTAAGAACAATGAGAAGGAGCAGCAGCTTCCACTTGTCTTGCCATCATCTTCTAAGAATTAGTGTAGACTGGCCTTAAGGGAGAGGACAATCCAATTTCTGAAAGGTACAATAGCAAGGAGTAGGTGAGATCTACTCAAGGAACAGGGCCTTTTGAAGGTATTTTATCCACAGTCCTTCAAGTGTAGAGCCAGTACAGTCTTTCACCAGAAGCCTCGTAAGGTAAGCGATCCAGAATAAGTCAGAAATCCAGAATCTTGCACATGGGAACATCTGAGCCTCCCCTAAGGCTAGAGCACATTGTACAACAAGGTCATGACTTCCAGTAATAATGTCCATGTTATTCCTTGGGTTTTGCTCAATGGGGCTAAAAAGAAAATATGATAGGTATCCACTGATGCTCCTTGAAGAGAACCTTCCACAACCAAGGCATAGTCACCCAAAAAGACCTTTGGAAACCACTCTTCTCATCTCAGATGATGGCAGCACTCCCTTTTTGTACAGTTATCCCTTAGCTCAGTGGTGTAGGGATGTAATTTAATTGAGACAGCATAATGTTCCCCAATTTATCTACCAATCTGTGGCATTTACCCTGAACTCTGGTTGAGAATAAATTGGCTTACCACTGTGCTTTTCACTACAGACTTTTAAGACGTTAGACATTTACCACTACCTACATATTGATGTGATCATCGTTGTCATCATCATCATCATCTGTGTACCCATCTAACCCCTTCAAGTAGTAGTCCACTCTGATACTATGCAGCTTTAAAACATAAAATAAAAGGCTCAGACTTGGAAGCAAACCCCACTAAGGCATGTCAGCAGAATTCCTGACGACAGGTATTCACCCAAATACGAGGCATCCAAATTTCAGATATCATTCTGAATTAAAACATTTGGCTTGATGAGCAATATCAAACATGACAAGTACTTTTTAGGATTCTTGGAGAAAGATGAGCTGCAAGCACTGACATGCAGGTTTGATTGCTTTTCACAGTGAGAAAGCCAGACCTGCTTAAGACAGTGGACAGGGCTGGCTGCATAACTAGCATGCAACTGCAATGCAACTGCAATGAAACATGGAAGGGCTCAAAATTAGCACCCTAAATGTTGTGACTGCTGAAGCCAAGTCCACTTTTGCATGTGAATGTACAAATCATTATTTTCCACTCCTAGCCCTCCTTATGCACTGGCTATGAACATCATGACCAAACATGTAGATTTTTTATTTTTTTTATTTATTTATTTTTTATTTATTTATTTGTATCCCGCCTCTCCATATGGATTGAGGCAGCGAACAACTTACAAATAGCATGTATTTCGAAACATTTTTCTATACATGCCCCCAACAAGCTGGGTACTCATTTTACCGACCTGCGAAAGGATGGAAGACTGAGTCAACTTTGGAGCCGGGCAGGATCAAACTTACAACCTTGTGGCTTGCAGTACTGGCATTTAACCACTGTGCCACCAGGGCAGTGTTCTTGGGACTCCAAATTAATGGTGCAAATGAACACTACCAAAGTATAGTCACAGAACTATTAAGAAGAAACTCATTGGCTAGTATAATGTTATGGAATAATGCTAAATTATTTTAATCTTATTTTTGTATGTTTCTAGCTGCATGTGATTTTACTTGTGTTTTTACCTTATATGCTGCCTTGAGTCCCAGTCTTGGAAAAAAGGCAAGAGAAAAATAAAATGATTGACTCATTGATTGATCATAGCCATTGAAGATCTATACGTTTATCTAGTTATCCTTTAACACCACCAAGTTGTCACCCATCCTTTTATCTTGTGGCAGTGAATTTTGAAGTTCATATGTGCAACATGTAAAAAATTACATTCGAAACCAAGTAAGCCCAGTAATGCTCATCTATGTAGAAAGAGGCCTAGCAATGTATTTCTTATTTTTATTTATTTAGAGTATTTATACCCCACTTTTCAGCCACAAATGCTCTCAGAGAGGCTTACAAATTGTTAATTTCACAGTTCCCTGCTCTCAGGCTTACAATCAAAATAAGACGTGATACACAAGGAAGAAGGAATGGCAATGGGAGAGGTGATTAAATCCAGCAGATTCCAACAATTCTCTCTTTCTGAGGCCAGGGCAGTGGCAGTTGGGATGGAGAGAAGACCTTTCATCTACTAAGTATAGCATAGGTAGAGACTAGCCAGGGGTTTTATTGTCAAGGCCCCATTCAAACCTAGAGTCAATCACTGCCAACAATTTCAAACCATTTTAAACTTTGAGGAGAAGTACATTGTGATATCTTGGACGTTTTGAACAAGAATTTTAAGTCTTCTGTAAGAATGTATTTTATGTACAGTCTAGGATGGGCACAATGTATGAGGTATCAGATGCACTGAAGAGGAGGTTGGACATGATGCTCCATAATGCTCTTTGCAACTCTATAATTCTGTGATTCAATGCTTTGCATAAGCTCAAGGAAGATAAACTTCTCATCTGAATGACCAGTTTCAGCAGAAGACTTTGCTGTTTTAAATTCTTTTTAGACTGGCACAAATAGTGGTGAGACCCAGTTAAAAGCCTGGTTCTATTTGGACCAAGAGTTATGGCCAGATACCTTTCTAAGGCAGTACTGAATACAATGCATTGTTCGAAGGTCACACCTTTTCTATGGCATCTTGGGATTTTTAGTTTGATTAAGTTATTTAGAATTCTACATTTGGGTGCTCTTGTAGCATAGTTTGGGGGAGCACACTCAAAACATTTAGAAGAGAATTCTAAGTCCCTCACCAAACTTCAAAACCCAAGATCCCTTGGGTCACAGCCAGGGGACTTTAATTGGCATCAAACAATTGTAGCTGTGCAGTGTGGATGCACCTTAGTGGAACACTGTTATTTCTGTTCAGGTAATATGTCTCTAAAAAGGTCCACAACCGTAGTGTCAGTCCAAATTGGCAAAATGCTCTGAGCTACTGGAAGCACATGAACTTCCAGTGGCAGACCTGGATCAAGTAGCATGCCCCAGAATGTGAACCTGGTTTTCTAAGGAGGTAGGGCCTAACTGAGGTGATTAAAAAAAAATACTGGTAAAATATTCATGCATTTTTATGCACACTGTAAAAATTCTTGTACAAAATTCCCCATAATATACACATTTGGTATGCATTAGGGATGGGCCAACCAAATCCGTGAATCCTCAAATCCTTGGGAAGGATTCGAGATTCACGAATCCAAATCCCTGGGCCAAAACAGGCGAATGGAATCTGTTGTATCCCTGCCCACCCCAGGGCCTCAGCGCCCTGGATCAGGCCCATGTAGGCATGCAGGGCCAGCGAGAGCCACTTTTCTGCATGCCAGGAGGCCTGAGCTGGCGCAAGAGCCCTGGATCAGGCCTGTGTAGGTGTGCAGGGTCGGCGAGAGTTGCTTTCCTGCACGCCAGGAGGCCTGAGCCAGTGCGAGAGCCCCAGACCAAGCTCAGTCCTGCTGCCTGCCCCTGTGGCTGCTTCCCTCTGCAAGAATTATTCCCTTCTTCCTATTCTTTTGACTTGAGACTCGAGGGCAGGGATTGAGACTGGACTAGAGGCTGGTGTTTGTTTTTGTTAAGTGCCTTCCTTGTTTTAGGACTTGAGACTGGACATCAGGGTAGAGAATTGAGACTGGGCTAGAGACTGGTGTTTTTGTGTTTTTAAAATGCCTTCAAGTTGCAGGACTTGATACTTGACTGGAAAGTACAGTGTTCTTGAGATTTCAAGGACAGCTGAAAAAGATTCCTTTGCATGGCTCCCTTGCAAACCCCTTTCATACATAATTCTGGGGTTTGTAGTTGGACAAAGTGTCTCAGCCTTCTCTGCCAAAGTGTGCTATTGCATCATCAAACTACAAACCCCAGGATGCCATAAGGAGCTATGCAAAGAAAAATCCAGTTTTGACCTAGATTATCTCTGTACTGTAGGGGAAAATGTGGGATTAATAATCCACATTTTCCTGCTTGTGTAGAAAGGGCTTTCATGTCATTTTCAATCTGGCAAGATCCTATGGCAAAATTATGACAATTGTCCCAGCCAGATTTCTTCAGAGGCAGTTTTGCCTTTGCCTAGGCTTTTGCTAAGGCTGGGAGAGTGTGCCCCCCCTTTTTTGTTTTGTTTTGTTTTGTAATAGTCAACCCAGGAGACAACTCCAACATCTGAAGCTACTTCCAAACTACATGTAATTCTTAATAAGAAGTATATCGGTATGTTTTCCTGAAAATGAAAACTATTATTGAATTTGTTTTTCATTAAACAAAGATGTCAAATTCTGCTTCAAAACACTTTTCAGTAGAAGTGCTTTGTTTCCCTTGCTTTTTAAACCCTTTCATAAAAAAGGATTCGAAAGATTCAGATTCGTGGAGTTGCAGAACCTTTCAGGGATTTGGATCCAGATTTGGAGTCAGAAAATTCTGGATTCATCCCATCTCTAGTATGCATATTTTCATGGGAAGACTGCCAGTTTTTGAAAGACATCTGCAATTTAGTTAAAATATTGTTTCTAATGTGAAAATTCAGTAGATTTGTATTAAAGTGAGAACAAATCAAATCCCCCCCCCAGACAAAGGTCATCTAGAAGAGTGTAATGATTGATGATAATGTATCAAATACTGCTGAGAGGACTTTTGGAATCAGTAGGGTAAGAAAGATATACTTCCTTTGTCTCTTTCCAGTGAATTTTACTTTTCGGTTAAAAACAGGACAATAATTTCTGGCTGCCTTCCCCACCTACCACATGCTACTCCACAGTATTTCTGATGGGGAGTTCTGAGTAAAAAGCACCAGTGCCCAGTGTTGCCATTTTGTTAATCCATTTACTTGAAATTGCTGCTTGTTTAAGATTACTATTGAGCTATGAGTTATTGCTCTTATATTGTTGTTTGAGATTGTATGTATGAGTGTATGTTTTGACATTGTGCATGGGTGTGTTTTTAAATAGTGCTGAGACAAAAACTCTCCATGGTTTACCATTGGATGAGCAGAATGATGGGCTAGGTAGGCCTTTGGTCTGATCCAGAAATGGCTTTCCTTATATCTTGATAAATTTCCCCTCAGAATTGGCTTATATGGCATGATCCAAAGGGATTGTGGTGAACCTAACACCCTGAATATTTCTGGGCTAAAGGGAGAAAATAGTTAGGGGTGGAATAAGCCAGTACAGAAAGTTTCTCCTAGTGTCTACTGGATGTTCTTTACCTCTCAAACTCCTGTAGAATTAGGACTATGCAACATTTCTATAATAGAAGTTTCAGAGGTGTTTTTTTTTAAAATCTGGTGATTTAGGAACCCTAGTATTTTTGTAAAATCCCATATCCCCCATTACAGCAATGCTAAACCATAACATACTCTCTTTCTGTGGCAATGCTCGAGAGTCAGTGCAGCTTCAGTGTTGGGTTCAAATCCTTACTCAGCCATGGCCATGTACTGGCTGACCTTGAGCAAATCACACTTCCTCAGCCTCAGAGGAAAGCAAAGGCAAACTCCCTCTGAATATATCTTTCCAAGAAAGCCCAGTAATAGGTCCAGTTGTTACTCTGAGGCAGAAACCCTGTCCTGGGGTCTACAATTTTTAATATTAAATACTTCTGTAGAGGTCCCCTGAAGGAGCACGTAGGCAGGCACGGTCAAAAGACTGAAAATCAGTTCAGGCCAATAAAACCCCCCATCATGTAGCCCCAGGAGACCTCGAGGTGTGTCACAATACATGAAGGATCCTCAGCCGCAAGACATTGATTGAAGGGATTAACAGGCATGCTCCAAGTTGAACAAATGATGCCCCATCAAGCAAGGACCCTTAACACAGCTGAAGATCCCGAGACTTTGGCAACACACAACAAATCCTATCATGCAAAGGAAATTACCAATATGGAGCTACGTGCTCACTGCAGCTCTCATTGTTCTCCCCGGGAAAGGATTAGTCCTCCAGGTACTTTTTCCTCTATAAATAATCCCGGCCTTTGAGTGTTTCTTCAGATCGCTCCCGGTCATCCCAACTGACCGTTGCTCCATTTGTAGAGTAATCCCCTCAGCTCCCTCTGTGCTGAGCCCCACTTCTTCTCTGCCTTCCCAGATCTAGGACTTCAGGACAAGGTGCAGTACTCCCCAACAACAGCCCTTCGAAACTTCCCTGTCCAATTTCATCTCTTTTATTTCTTAATAGCTCTTGGGTGAATGTGTGCATGAGACTTACATTCAATAAAATCATTCATTAGCCAATTTGGTGTGGTCTTTGGCTTGGCCTGACCCCCTAAACACTGGGTAAAAAGACCCCACTAGGTTACCCTGCCTGTCATATTGCTCTTGCTTGTGCTCTGGCTAGTTTCCATTCCCCATCACGTGGAGCACATTGAGGTGTCCCCCAAGGGACCCCAGAAATCAGGGTAACACAATACCTGCAAGTGGGGTAAAAAAATGGTAGGGTGGAGTGGAGAATCTCATCTGAACCTTCTTATTGCAAGCTTCCTCAAACAAACTAATTTGCAGTAGAAATGAAACGTTTTAAGAAAATAAAATACATTGCGAAAGGCAAGTAAAGAGACATCACAATGGTGAATATAATTATGACTAGGTCAGTATTTTTTCCCATTAATATTTATATTTTTGTGACCTCATTTCCCCCTATGGCACGTTTATGGTATACACATTTTTGTATGCATTTTTCGTTTAAAGAACACAATTCTGAGAAGTGCTTATACTGAAGCATAGCTGTGCTCATGGTTCAAGTATTAGTTCTATTAGGTGTTGGTATTTTGTGGAAAGGTTGCTGTGGACAGCCATTCCAGCTACACTTTCTGCATCCCTCACATCCCTATGCTGCTAGTGAAGGTCTATAAAGAAGCTGTAACCATACTTGGCTGAATGTGGCTACAAAGCTCCATTTGACTGAGGATCCTCACAAGATGGAACTCCTGATCGCATAGGGCTTTGTAATGCTGTTCATAGCTGCTTTGTCAACACAGAAACATTGGAGTGGGGGTTACAAGGCTAAAGAGTTGTCACCGGCTTCTTCTACTTGCTTATAAAAATGAATAATGCTAAGGCCATTGAATCAGGATATGTGAACATGGTAAGTTGTTACAGATATGAGAACTGAACAAAATTCTTACCTCTCCAGAGTGATAGCCAGCGAAAGCCTTTTGATGGATTCAATTCAACTCTGATTTATGCTCACTGTGTCCTAGAGTTTTCTTGGCAAGATTTATTCAGAGGAGGTTTGCCATTGCCTTCCCCTGAGGCTAAGAGAGTATGACTTGCCCAAGGTCATTGTGATAATGGGGCTTCCCATTATCTAGACTTAGCTAAAGCGGGAAACTTCCCTCTTCAGGTAAACCAAGGTTAATAAGGTGTTGGGATTAGATTACATCATAGGTCATGTGGGTCAGCATCATAGGTCACAGGGTGAGACTTGACCAATCAAAAAGGAAAGAGATGAGCATCTTCAGGATGCTTCCAGATGCTTCCAAGGAGAAGTTATAAAACTTCTTGCGAGGCCATGTGGCTGAGAGATAACAAAGGGACAACAAAGAAACTGCCAGTAGCAGGCTGCAGGCCTCGCCTCGCCTCATAGAACATCTAAGCTATGAACATCTGTGAGTACTAGAACTAGTTATCTAGTCGCGTTAGGGACTTTTCTGTTATTTTGGAGCTGGCTGATCTGAAGAATGTATCTGTGCTTTCATATCTGTTCTTTTTGTAACTACGTGTAACTAAGCGTGCCTGGGAGGGGGGAGCCTCCCATGTGTGTATTGTCTTGTTCATTTGCATGCCTTGAATAAATACTTTCTGTAAGAACCCTGTTCTCTCTTCCCATGCGAACGCTAGATAGACTGGGGAAAAAGGGAGATCCTTAAGCTTAGGGATTGAAATGTAATGGACAGAGTCCCATTGTACTGTCCAGGTATTCAGAATTCAATGGGTGGTGGCAGCGAAGATGAATTAACAGCTAAAATTAATAACAGACTAGAATATACATCATAACAGGCTGGAATAAACATCCCAGTATCACATGGTGACATTTCCAGCTTCACAGTCACCCAGAGGGTTTCCACAGCTGTGCAGTGAACTGAACCTCTCTCTTCTGAAATCCTAGTACAATGCTCGAACCATATCACACTGTCTCCCTAAATAGTACCCACCTGCAATATAAGTGTTAGAGAGGAGGATCCTCTCGGCTTAAAAAAAATTGACAATTTTAACAAAATGCAAGCACTGTATTATATTATTCCCAGTGTCAGAAACATTGGTCCTTTCTGCCAGAAATTGTTGTCCCACACTGGTAACAGGAGAAGGATGGGACCCAGACGATGGTTCTGCATGATGTTGTTTGAGTCCCATCCTTCTCCCGTTGCCAAGCAGCATGATCAAACAGTAATCATTGATGGGTTTTCCCTGTCAATGACCAGCGATTGTGCAGCCCTCATGTTCCTGCCTGCACTTACCTGGTGAGTGGAGGTCCTAGAAGCACAATGGCTGCATTTCCTGCCCCAGTGCAGTCTAGGACAGTACCTGGCTGTGCTGCAAAGGGAAGAGGCAGTGCCACTGCACTTCCTCCATTCGTGGAGGCAGCCGGTGGTGGAGGGGAGAGCTCCTGGCATGCTTTCCTCCCTGCAGAGACAACACTAGGATCCACACTGGATGTCTCCGGAACACAGTAAGCTGCAGAAAGGGCCAGTATGCCACTAAATGTGAGTACAGAAAGAACATAAACAGGAGAGAGCTGTTACACTCATGTTGTCTTGTGGCCTTCTGACAGGCATCAAGCTGGACATTGTGGGAATAGAGGGGCAGACTAGACAGATTTTTGTTTGATCCATCAAGCTTTTCATGTTCTTTCAGGGCAGCTTTTAATATGTCCTCATGTCCATCAACTACAAACAGGAAGGATATAGTAGAGATGTATCTTTAGTAGGAGTCCCCTAGGTTTGTAGTGGAAGACTAATGATAGATGGGGTACCCTCACAAAATAATCTAAAAGTGTAAATCTTACTGTGATATTCAAGAATCATGTTACAGTTTTCCAAAAACAAAAAAACAAAAAACAAAACAAAAACAAAAACCAACAAAACACAGTAAAATCTGTGAATATATTAATTAGGATATTTAAAGAATTCGGTGAGGTGGTGGGAGTTTAATAAAATAAAAACAAAAGAATTTAACTATGAATATGAGTTGTCATGAGAAAAAATATTGAAGGAAAAAACAGATTTCCAAGTGGAAAGTAAAGTTAGATACTTGGGAGTCTAGATTACCTCTAATAATGGCCAGTTGTTTGAAAATAATTATATGAAATGTTTGAAGAATATTAAAAGAGACATAAATAGATGGAAGAACTTAAATTTATTTTTGATGGGTAGAATTTTAGCCATTAAAATGGATATCTTATCCAAAATGGTATTTTTGTGTCAAATGATTCCAATAGTGATTTCAGAGGTTCCCTTCAAATATTGGCAAAAAGATTTGTCAAACTGTATTGGAATGGGAGGAAACCAAGAATTAAATTTAAACTACTAGCAGAGCTGGAGAAAAGAGGAGTTTTTGGAATACCAGACTTAAGGCTGTATTTTGAAGCAGCCTGCTTTGTGTGTTTAAAATATGGGATTAGCTTGAGAAACAAAGGCCATCTCTACACTACACTGTTATAGTGCTATTATTCCACTTTCAACAACCTATGGAATTCTGGGGTTTGTAGTTTACTGAGGCCAAAGAGTTCTCTGGCTGAGAATTCTAAATGTCCCTCCCTAAATAGCAAACCCTAGGATTCCATAAGACGTTGAAAGTGGAATAATAGTGCTATAACAGTGTAGAGCAGAAATGGCCAAAGAGTTGTTAGATCCAGATGGCCACAATTTAGGGTTTGGATGGCATGGTTATATTTGGTATAACAAGACCACAATTCAAACACTATTTAAAAACCATGCTACCGTAAGGACATTGGTAGAAGTCTGGGAAAAATAGATTTTTTTTTGTGTAAAAACTCCAGGAGTGATTTGTCAAAAAGAATTTAGAAGTTCAACCAGATGGTAAATGTATAAAGAGTTATTTGAAAAGTGAAATTGATAATTTATAACCAAAGATAGACAACAATTGGGGCAAGAAGATTCTAATTTACAATAGCTTCCCTATTTGCAAATTTTAAACAGATTAGATTTAAAAATTGAGTTTTTGAAGCAATCATATCTGAATTTGAGAAAAGATTATGTGGCTATGATGATCATTTGATGGCAAAGATGTATAATTTGCTAATAAATTTTAATTTGGAAGAGGGACAAATAAAAGAGTGTAAAATTAAATGAGTTAGAAGTATTGGGCATAATATTAATTTGGCTCAATGGGGGAAAGCATGGATGAAAAATCTTAAGTATACTCTTTGTTATGATTTGAATGAAAAATTTTGGAAAATGGTGTATCAGCGGTCTCTCTCCTACCAAACTGGCAAGATTGTATAACGAAGTTAATAACAATTATTGCAAATGTAAAAAAAGAAAGAAAGAAAGAAGAAAGAAAGAAACAAAGAAGAAGAAGAGGAGGAGGAGAGCTAGTTCTTTTGTTCGTATGTGATGGAAGTGTGGGAAAGCAATGTGTGTGTGTGTGCATCTGTGCATGTTTGTGTATATATGTATATATATATTCTGGATGATGATTAGATGAGATTAGAACTAGATTAAATTAGATTTGAAATAAAAGGACTCTTTTTACTTGAGATTTTTGAGAAAAATTAAACATTAGAAAAAGAGCATGGAATGTTAATAAGGCACACATTGACAACAGCACAAATAGTTTATGTGAAATATTGGAAAAAAAATTGACAGTCCTTCAGGTGAAGGTTGGTTAAATAAAATATTAGAAGTAGCAGAGGAGGATAAATTAACATATCTGTTAAGGGACAAATCAGAGAATTTTTTTTTTTGAGATATTGGAACTTATTTGCAGAATATTTGAAAAGAACAGAAGGTAATTTAATGAGATTAGGGTTTGAAGAGTGAAAATTGAGATACCTGATTATAAGGATTGAGCAGATGTATAATCAGTCTCTTTTGTTTTGCAAATTTATATGTACAAATTAATTTACATTTAGTTGGTATTTATAGTGGTTAGGGAGCAAGAAATAACTTGCTGAAAAGGATATATACACATGTATCTATCTATCTATCTATCTATCTATCTATCTATCTATCTGTCTATCTATCTCTATATCTATCTTTAAGTTAGAGGGAGTAATAATGATATACAGTGATATACTTTTAGTAGGTAGAAGATGGAAGTCATCTTTAAATGTGTTTAATATCTTGCTTGTTTAGGATACATTTTATTGTGTGTGTTTTTGTTTTTGCTTTGTTTTGTCCCTTTTGTTTGTTCTTGTCATTATTTTCTCTCTTTTTTGTTTGAATTGAATAAAATATTAAAAAAGGAATTATAGTTATTCTGGCCATCTATTTTTGTGGTGTTTTTGTTGGTTTTTCTGGGATTTTGGGAGATAATTTACCTTATTAGCCTGCCAAAGTCCTGAATATGGAGACATTTTTACAGCCTGGGACTGGATTACATCATCTGGAACAACCTAATGAAATAATACATTAGCATTATATGGCGCTTGTATCTGGTTTTTCTAAGAATTTCTTTGGATAAACAGCCAATACAGAAAATTCACTGAAGAAATGATGCAAGCAGTTTCCAGTTTCCAGTGTCAATAATTGCACAAGAATTTTAACCCTTATTCATTAGCATGTGCAACAGCTGGCTTTTCTTTGTGGGATTGGAAGGAATCTCATCTGGAGTAGCCTTAAAATGACGAGAACGGGTTATAGTTGGAGTTTCAGCTGGTCTCTTTGACCACAAACCACAATGATAAGGCTTTAGCCAGACCTATCATACAGTCCCTTTTAAAACAGCCACAAATGATGGGGATCAGAAGAGGCTGCTGGCCACAGACTAATAAGAGTGTAATCATGGTTAACCTTTTCCACATCTTCAAAGTATAACGTTCACCCAGAGTAAGGATCGCTAGTGCCCATTTTCCCTTCTTCCTGATCCAGTAGTAGGTATATACCTGTTAGAAACAAAATCCAGTATGACACAGCACCTCTCTTCTTCATGAAATTCCCACAATGCTCTTCTTATTCCATATGCACAAGAAGACTAATATAGAGTCAATTCTCTCTCTTCCCCTTTGCTCTTGGCAATATCTTAATTGATCAGTGCATGATTTTGCACTCAAGTTGAGTAAACTATAGCTTAGGTCAGGGGTGAGAATTACGCAGCTCTCCATATATTGGACTCCCACACACAGGATTCCTCACCATTTGCTATGTTGGCTAGGCTTGCAGGAGGATGGAGTCTAACATACCCTCGTTCTGTTCTGATTTGACAGGGACAATCCCAAATAATCCCTTGTTGTCCCACTTTTTCAGCCATTTTTAAAATTGTCCTGTTTTTTTTCCCTCCTCCTCCTGCTTTCTCACTTTGTCCTCAGCTTACTTCCATTGGTACAAACTGAGTTCCAAGTACAAAAAGTAGTTTGTACTTAATTAACTCAGCAGGAAGGGGAGGAAAGGAACAGGTGGAATCTTTCCCTTCCCAGTAGTCTCAGGAAAAAGCAAACTGCTGCAGATTCTACAAGCTTATGTGCCCTCCTTCTTTTGACATTTTGACCATACTCTGATGTTACTTGGCCAAATGTCTGTTGCAGAACTTTCCAAGCTTTTCATGTTGGTGATGCACTTTTTTGACATGCATAATTTCATGACACAGTAATTCAGCTTTACTAGCAAACCGGAGTTATCCAAAGGCGTATCTAGGGTGGAAAAAGGCAGCCTACTCCCTCCCAATCCTGGTCCACTGCCATTGCCCTCACCAGGAAAGGCCCCAGAGAGAGCGATAGAAAGGGAAAAGGCAGCCCCCTCCCACCCAGTCCTTCACCACTACAATCACTCTTGGGAAAGGCCCCAGCAAGAGCGAGGGCAGTGGGCCAGGCTCAGATGGGGGGTCTTTCTCAGCCAAGGAGGCAAAACACGAACACACTACAGGCGACACACTAATCTGTCATGACACACCATTTGGAACGCCCTGGTCTATTGGTTTTTATCTGTGATATGTTGGAGAGGGATATGGTCTAGGAATATCTGGAGGCCTGTCCAGTTCCCACTCCTGTTTTTAAAGCTTTGGATTATGTTGTTGTTGTAGTTGTTATTGATGTTGTGTCTGCTTTCAAATAATTTCTGACTTCTAGTGACACCAAAGCAAACATATTATGGGGCTTTCTTGGATAGATTTATTTAGCGGAGGTTTGCCATTGCTTTCCTCCAAAGCTGAGAGAGTATAATTTGCCCAGAGTCACGCAAAACAGTCATCTTTAGGACTCTGGAAGGACTCAAGCCACTACACTATATTGGCTCTTTTCACCTTATGAGAATACTCTAAATAAAAGGAAAATACCATATTGTTTTCGGAGGGGGTTGTAACCTGTGAGGCCTCTTAAACTTGTCTTCATTTAGGGCCTCAGAATATTTTAATCTTAAACTTGATGCAAGGTTATGGGATCTGGATATTGAAAAGCACAGATTTTTTCCCTTTTGGTTGGTCTACAAAAGGTATGACCCTGACAGGGATTTTTAAAAGTCAAAATAGAAATATAAAACATCTCACTTTAATGGGGCAGTCAGTGACCAGGTGACCCATGTGTTCCAGCTGTTCAGTCTGTTACCCAGGTTCCAACTTTTGATGGGTAGATTCAAGACCCTGCTCTGCCTTCTTGTGGTTCTTCATATTTAAATGGATTTGGACAAGACAACAGTCCATCCATTCAAGGGTACTTTCAAACCAAGGCATGTCCTTTGACCACCCTTCAAATATACGATTATCCAGTAGAATGTATCTGCTGGTAAATATCCATACTGTCTTATCAATAAAAATTCTTATGCTTTTGGAATAGCTTTTCTGCAAATATTCCTCCTTTTTTATACTGCTTTTCTATGAGTGTTAGTAGAAAAACCATTGTGGAAGACATTTTGCTGACTGGACCCAATGGGAATCTGATACTCTTATTTTGACCAGCTGTTTATTGTGCCTGTAGTTGACTAACTTGCCATGTCAAAAATACAATTTTTCAAAACAGACACAAATGACAAATAGAAAAATCACAGGAAAGAGACTATAGCGTATGGAGCACACTCGAGTCTCAACTAGGTGCACTTCAAAAGCTCATTATAATCAGCAAACGAATGTTAGTGTAGATGTCATCGTCTTTAAATTGTTCCTTATTTTCAAGACTCTTTCATTCTTTCACATCAAAAACAACAGGAGACTAAAGTTATTTGTATTTTAGAGTATAAAACACATAAGACTCTCATGTGGAAGTGTAACTACTTTTCCCAAGAGCAAGGCTCTCTGGTTCTAATATTTCATAAATTGCCCAGGAACATTTGGTAAAGAAACCACCAAGAGCCAGAATGGGAAAGTTACTTTTACAGACAATTAGTTATAGTTATAATTTCAAGATCCAAAAGGTCATAGTTTGGTCATAGTTTAATTGTAGAATTTTAGAAGTAGTTCTTTACTTTTTTCTTATTCAAAAGTTACCACAAGAAAAAGCAATTTTTTAAAATTTTGAAAGCAGAAACACATTGCACATTGGTGTGCAATGAGAACAGGAGTGATGCTATCTCTCATAAGCAATGTTGACGGAATGGGAAAAGCTTTGTGCACAACAGCTATGAGGGAAATAGGCAAGATTCCAAGATCTCAGAGTCTGGACCTTTTCCTCCAGTCTTCAGAGTGTGTAAGTGTTGAAAGTCTAAGGGTGGAACTGCCTTGAAAAGTGTATATGGGCTATTTTTTTTATTATTTTTTTTGCCCCTGCAGACCTCTAGGGGCTTCTCAGTCTGTCAAACAGGAAGTTGGTCAGAAGTCTGTTTTTGGTTTCAGAAAATTGGTGTTCAGAAAACTGGTAAACTGGTGCAGAAGCCCCTGCAACCTGGTTTAACAGTAAATTGATGCTCACAGAGATTTGTTCATCTGTTTTGACCATAAAAAATGCTAACTGGCAGAGGTGGGGATTACCAACATTTAAACTTCTGTTTTATATTATGTATTGTTTTCATTGTCTATAACTATTGCATATTTTACCTATAAGATAGCTAGACTCTTATTAAGAAAATGGTATCCAAGAAAAAGAACAGAATTTAAGATTAAAACAAAACTATATAGGGGAAAATCAAAACTAGCACATAGATCCATCTAGGTCCAGACCTTCGTGGGACTGTCTCCTGAAAATCTGGATTGGAATTCCTTTTTATTCAACCATGGTTTTGTGGCTGCCTCTGCTGTTTTCTAAGTAGGCCCTCATCTTTAACATGGCAGCAAGTAGAACATGCCATACAAGAAATAATTGTACCTATGAAATCTGACCAATTAATGTGTTTTTAACTCTGTACTGTTTTAAATGCTTCTGTCTTTGTGCATCATTTCAGGAGTCCTTGTGGGGCTGGGAGGTGATATATAAAGACAAAACCCAACAGATAAGAAAAGCACAAATGGAGGAGAATTTTGTTTTATCTCCTGTTTGCAACATTGGCCAAAATTAATAAATTTCTTCATATTCAGAATGTAAATAACTTTTTTTTTAAAAAAGATCTGAATGTGGGAAGAAGCAAATCAGGCAGACCCCTCCAAATACTGTTCATCATCATCATCATCATCATTTTTTTTCTAGGGTGGAAAGAATGCATAGGATTTTGACTTGGGTATTAAATTAGATTCACAGGAGACAGAATGGGCTGATTGTTTTAAAACATCAGTCCATCACTTGCCACCTCATTTCCTCAAAGCTTAGAAATAATGTCAGATAAGCCTTTCATATATATTGTGGAGTGCCTCCATGTTTAAATACATTTACCAATATGTAGGGGGAAAAAATCCTCTTTCAATATGTCACACCACCGACAAGCAGCAAAAAAGCAAGTTCTCCATGTCTGTAAATACAGTGTGTTGCTACGTGAGCTGCACAAACTGACCTTTGTGGGGAATTGTTCAAATTTGGCAATGAAATTGATAGATTTACATGATGCATATGCAGGGGCGCCTCTCCGTCTTCGTGTCCTTGTGCTCATTATAAAAGGCAGGGACACTGTACTTGGTTTATAGAAGGATGATAAAATACCCCATGGCACCTGGGCTCCCTGTAGAGCTCAGAAGATTTATCGGCCTTTAGATGAGGTACTCTTCACAGGGATGGTTCCCTCACAATCTCCCAACCGGTGAACTTAAACCTGGACTTAAAGGGATCACTTATCTGGCTGGAAGAATAATTTAGTCTCTGTCCACTACACGGTTTGTCCTCCCAGGTCTGTATTTTAATAAAGGACATCAGTTTGCTCAATTGTGCTGAATTGTGATTTTGGGGTTTGTGATTTAAGCCAGGAAGGTATAATGGCTGTTTTATCTTGCCAAGCCCCAGCTTTTTCCTTATGGGGGTGGTGACTGCACCGCCTCTCTCTGCTAATGTACATATATAGACCAAAGACCTTGAAGAAGGGTATGTGGCTGATGTAAGCAGAGAACAGTAAATCCGTGCCACAATGAAGTTAGATTCTACGCCTTAAATTTGCTGCAGTCAACTATTACGAATACTTGCAAAGGGCACTGATGCTGCTAAGCATGGAGAAAGTCTTTTGGGGTCAGATCACTGTGAACAATGGTGCCAATTGGGGTCTTTGGGTTGGATCTGTGTACACAGAAGTGTTGCATGTCTGGAGGCAAAACTGACAGAGAGTGTGGTAGTACCTGAAATTCTAACCCACTGTATTTATTGTGTATGCTTTCAAATGGATTGTAGACCAAAGAAGGTGTTAGTCTTTAAGATGCTGTGAGATCCTTCTGTTCTTTTAACCTGCAACAGATTAACACACATATCACCATAGGCTGGAATAGTGATCAGTGAAAGAAAAGTGAAATACAATTCTACACCGTATTATTTTGAAGCTGTGTAAAAAAGGAGAAGATTTCTTAGAGGTTTTCACGCCCAAAGGTAACCTACTGTAGGAGTGGGCAACTGCAGAGAGGGTTGGGGACCATTCCTCTTCCCCGATGCCCCTTCTCCAGGTTGCACCGTTGTATTTTGGCTTGCTGGAAATGGTCAGATCCTATTTTGGCTGGCTTAGGAGTTTTTTTGCTTGAGGCAGGTGGGTACTCTGGAGGAGAAGATGTAAATGTCCACATTTATGCCCAGTTATGGGTGTTCAGGCCCTGTTTTGGGATGAAAAACACCACAGTTTTGGGGGCTTGGGGGGCTTCAGGGGCTGTATTTCAGGATTCCAATGAATGTAAGTATTTTTCTGGCTACATTGTTCCCAGCCTAACCTATTGCCTAGTTTGTAATGTTTGGAATATATGGAGTAGGGTTTCCAAATTTTAAGGGATGGGGAGGCTTGTATTAAGGATGTAGACTTTTTGATAAAGGAAACCATGGTTTATCTATCATCCTCATTTTCATCTTAAATCAATAGCCACAATGTTTCATTTCTATGGCCCTTTTCGCACTGAGGCTTCTAGCGCAAGCGGGGAGGCCGGCAAGCGCAAGAAGGCTCCTCCGGGAGGCTGCCGCTTCCCCCTCCTTCCTTCCGCAGGCGAAGGAACGAGCGGGGAAGCAGCACCGAAGGAGGCTTGCCGCGCAAGCCGCCCTCCCCCCCGTGCGAAGCGGGAGACCTCGCGCCGGATTCCCCCCCGCGTGCGCGAAGCGGGCGGCATCGCACCGGATTCCCCCCGCACGCAAAGCGGGCGGTGTCGCACCGGATTCCCCCCGCGCGCGGGAAGCGGGCGTCGTCGCGTCCCCCCCTCGCGCGCGCGCACAGCGGGCGTCACGTCCATCGTGCTAGCTCCCCACCCCGCTCCTTCCTTCCGCAGGGGCGGAGGGAAGGAAGCGCGACCCGGCCGGCTCCCGGAGGCTCCGCACGAAAGGTAAGTGTGGGTGGGCGCCGGGAGTGTTGCGCGAGCGCGGGGTGATTTTCACTTGGACGCGAAAATCAAAAAACCCGCGCTCGCGCCGCTTCAGCCCCATGAGCCGGGCGGAAGTGGGAGCGTGTCGTGCGGAGCAAGGCTCACGGGGCTGTCGCGCGAGCAAAGGCCCGTGCGAAAAGGGCCTATATCTTTTCAAATAAGTTACTTCCTTTAAGGCTTGAACCCAATCCACATTCAACTGATCATACAGATGGGCAAATCTGTCACTTTTCAGTTTCTCATGTTTCCATTCTTCACTTGTTCCACTTCCCCATCACCTTGTGATTGTTTTTGGGAAGGGTCAAAAAGGAAAAGTATACCCATTTTAATTTACATTTCCCTTTTGGTACACATGCTAGTACAGTAGAGTCCCGGTTATCTTACCTGCGGTTATCCAACGCTCCGGATTAACTGACATCGTGGCTGCCTGGGGGCGTGGCTGCAGGCATTCCCGCGCCCCCAGCCATGCCCCGACATGCCCCCAGGCCCGCCCCGACACACCCAAAAATGGCAGCTGCCACGGGGCTCCGTGTCATCCAACATTCCAGTTATCTGACCCTGCGCCCGCCGGTTTAGGTTGGATAACCAGGACTCTACTGTATATGTTTGTCTTCAGTTTCCCCTTGCACAATTCTTAATTGTGTATCTTCCCACTAATATGCACATTTTTCTGGTTGTATTCCCTCAAACAAGGTAAGTGTTGAAGGGTTCAAGCCCCAGGGCTTTTGGATTAACCAGGACTACGACATCCTCTGCCATTTCCCTTGGACTCCTGTGTTCTCTCTGAGTTCAGGTGCAATTCCAACAGTAACTAGAGAAGCACATTTTCCCACCAATGATTTATTTTTATAAGCTTTCCCTATTGTAATCCAATGATGTGGTGATAAGTTTCTGAAAGATGTTCCAAGAAGAAATTTATTTTTAGATTAACACCATCCCTGCAAGGGTGTTGTTATAGAGGATGTTCTGGTGAGGCCCTGCTGCACAAAATTCTGAGTGTGACTACTAGATAGCTGCATTCTGGTTTCAAACAGTAGTTTAGAAAGGGAAAATCTGGTAAATTCTTATCAAATTGCAAAGTGAACAAAAGTTTCCCTTATCCTTACCTTGCCATATGCCATTGAACATATGGGACTTACTTGTCCCATATACTTAAAATTGTATTATCAAATGAACCATTGTCCAGTTTCTTCAAATGTCTAGAATCACGTGAGTGACGAGTGGGAATGTACTGGCAAATTCTACTCTCTCCATTCAGTCTCTACCACCATGCCCACTGACATCATGTCCTGTAAGGCAAAATTCTGCAGTAAGGAAGGAAAGCATATCTGAAAATATTTGAAAGATGGTTGAAAATGTGTTTCTTGAGTGTTGGGAAAACCTGATGAGGACAATCCTGGATTGAAGCCTGGAGACCCCTGGTAGTGCAGTGGTTAAATGCCAGTACTGCAGCCGCAATGTTGTGAGTTTGATCCTGCAGGGCTCCAGCTTGGGTCAGCCTTCCATAGGTTGATAAAATGAGTACCCAGCTTGTTGGGGGCAATTAGCTAAAACACATTGTTAACTGCTTAGGGAGTGCTTTGCACTGATAAGCAGTATAGAAATGTAACTGCTATTGCTATTGAAATGAATCTTTGCAATTTGGGACTTATTCTGTGCAAAATCCCAATGTAACTTTTTTAAATACAGAAAACAGCATTTTCTGCACAGGAAATCCTACTTGTTATTTTTTTGTGCAGAAAATGTCATTTTTTCTGCAAAAATCTGTGTAGTTTGCACAGAATAAGTCCAGAAGTGTGCATGGTCTCTCTAAAATGATGCAATCAACTATTAAAACTCTGAAGTTTTGGAAGACTTTGGCGAAGGAATAAAATAGCTAAAATTAGCCATTCCTTCCCTCAAGAACCACATTAGTGAAGAATTGCATCTCTAGCTGCAGCAGCCAGCTAGCCAGACTTAAGAAGCCCTCTTGTGCAATTTAGAACCCTGAACTGTCAGAGTTTTCAAAGTTTAGAACAAAACAAAAGAAGAGCACATATACATACAAAACTGACTGAGTAGTATTGGCACAGCTCCAATTTAAATATATGCAAATTTTTAAAATATCTAATCACTGGTATTGGAGCTAAGCAAAATAAAATCAGCTGAGGTGGCGGGGGGAAGCACCCAATCAGGATGATTAAAATCAGCTTGGGAACAACCATACTGTTCACAGCATTCTCATTCTAATTTCTTTTTCTTTTTTTTCTTTCCTTTTCTTTTTAAAAAGGAGGCGTATTCATGATACACTGCTGATTTTTCTTTCTCCTGCATGACCTGAGGTATGTATTTATTGTTTAAAAGGTGAGTTGTTTTTCCAGGTGAACACCTATGGGGTATTAATGTCTCAACAAAATAGCATTTAATGGTATATTATCCTCTTAATACCTGATCTCCCTCTTCTCTCTCTCTCTCTCTCTCTCTCTCTCTCTCTCTCTCTCTCACACACACACACACACACACGAAAGAGAGAGAGGGACAGAGAGAAGGTCTGTCTGTTGTACAACCAGAGCAAGTCACATGTTTTCTGTTGGTTGTACAGAATTTTACATTCCTTCTGGAATGGGAGTAGCAATAACAGGGGGAGAAGAAATGACTGATGGGGATGCCAGAGGCCCAAGAGAAGAATGTCAGAAATCAGTGTATTAAAGCTAACTATATAAAGACTTGTGGCCACATGGGTCTGTGCCCTACAAAAGGAGTTCCCCAAATCATACACCAGTATTTTTAAGTATTGGCAGGGAAAGCAATACAGCATTCTAAGAGTTTAAAGAAATTCAGGAATAACTCATTATTGCTTAGATACCAGCAGGTTTTCCTCTTACCATGCTGGGGCCCTTTTTGTGCTGCAGGATTATTGTCATTATTCCTCCTTCTCCTAAGTCTGATGCTCAAAGGCTGCCCATAATTTTAATGTGCATGACAAGTAACTAATATTGGGAAATAAAACATGAAAGAAATAATTACAGCCATAGGTAGTCAGCTACCATGTTAGCATAACACCACTTTTGGATACAGGTCATGAACTAGGCCTTGCACATCAGTACTAGGCAAGTCATGCATTTGGTAGCAAAATGCCACAACAAATGGCAGGGTGTCTGAATACTGGAGCATGTTCCAGATCACCACTGAAAACTCACAATACTTTACTATGCAAATTGGCAGCATGACAGAAGCACAGAATTGGTTAACTGGTTTCTGATATCATAATTACCTTTAACTGGATGCTGAGGGCCAAATTAGACACAATGTTAAATGTGTCTTTGCTTGTGAAGAGTGTTCCAAACTATTTGAAAATGAACTGAAGCTAAATCCAGACAAGACAGAGGTGCTCCTGGTCATTTGAAAGGCTGATCAGGGAACAGGTATGCAGTCTGTGGTCCTTTTCGCACACAGTTTTTTTTTGTGCGAGGGCCCCTTGAGCGTCGCATTAATGGGAGCATAAGTCCATACAACGCACTCCCATTCATGCGATGCTCAGGAGCCTAAAGCGGGATGCACACGCATTTTTTTATTTTTGGCTCTAAGCTGAAAATACTGCGCGGTCGCACGATGCTCGCAGGGCCCTCACACACTTACCTGCGTGTGGTGCGCTGAACAAGCTGGCCCGGTCGCGCTTCCTTCCCCAGCGCAGCCTACAGCTCCCAGGCTGCGCTGCGAAAGGAAGGGGCAGGACGCTAGTGTGACGGTCGCGCAACCGGCAAACAGCTGAGGGAGGCAGAAGGGCTGCCGTGAGTGGCTCGCACAAACAACTGCTCATGCGAGCGCCGCTCCCCACTGCCACAACGAAGGTAAGGTGCAAAAAGGGTGTGTATTGGATGAGGTCATATGCCCACTGAAGATACAAGTTTGCAGTTTGAGTATACTCCTGGACTTAGGCCCTTTCCGCATGATGTCGCTGTTGTGTTTTTGCCACAGGATGGCAGCAGTCGGTAGGTCACGCTTCCGCATGATGTTGTCCCGCTGCCATTCTGTTGCGAAGAATCATGCTTGAGCAGTTTTTGCAAAATGGAAAAAATCTGTTTCATGCCTGCGATTACATGGTGCTCCCGTCACTTCTGGCCATGCGGAAGATGCAGAAGTACATTGGTGATGCTTCCTTCCATAGCGCAGCAATGGAAGAAGCCCAGCAGTGCTGCGGAAGGAAGACGTGGCACCATTGTGTTCTCTTCCCCATGGACTGAGTGGGCGGAGAGGGGAAACGTTGCTGACGCACTCCTTTCTGGACCTGGGACTGCAGCGAGACAATACAGAAGATCTTTGTCGTGCAGAAATGGCCTTAGTCTTGAAACTGGAAGCCCTGGTTTCTGTGGTGGCCCAGGAGTACTTTGGCAGACTTAAAAGTTTTTGCTCCAGCTGTGCCCAAGTCTGGAGATGCCTGATCTGGCCATGGAGACACAAGACCTAGTTACAGCCTGTTTGGATTACTGTAATGCCCTCTGTATAGGGGCTGCCTTTGAAGAATGTTCAGAAACTTCAATTGGTACAAAGAGCTGCAGTTAGAGTGTTAACTGGGGCTGCTTACAGCAAGCACACAACTCCCTTGTTATAAGAGCTCCACTGGCTGCTGATCTGTTTCTGGGCACAGTTCAAAGTGCTGGTTATGATCTATAAAGCCTTATGAGATTTGAATCCAGGCTATCTGACAGACCTCCCTATATGAGCTTGCCTGGCCCCTGAGAGCCACAGGAGAGGCCCTCCTACTCTGTCAAACCACCTTCACAGGTGTGGCTGGTTAGAACATGAGAGGGCCTTCTCAGTGGCTGCACCCAGACATTGCAACTCCCTCCCTGAGAAACTAGAATAATCCTTTCCTTGCTGTCTTTCCATCAGCAGGTAAAATATTTTTATTCAGACAGGTTTCAGAAATGAAGGTTTTAATAAGGCTGTATTGTTTTAAATTGTATTGTTCAGCTTTTTAAAAATCTTTTTTTAAGTATATGTTTTTAATATGGTTAATAATTTAATTTGGTTTTAGTGTTGACTTTTGGCTTATGTTAGATTGTAATCTTTTAAATGGGTAAGTCCCCTAGAGTCCGTCTCTGAGGGAGAAAGTGGAATATAAACAATGACAACGATGACAACGACGATGATAATCTTGTTGTTCAAAAGATACACATTTTGCATGCATTTTTAAACATACATATTTTTGTGCACACTTTTATCAGATTTACACTTTTTTTCCCCAAATGATTTCCCCTCACTGAATAAAATGCTTTCAGAAACATTGTTCACTATGTACATTTACTACACGTACATGGTTTCAAGGGTACATATTTTTGTACACTTTTCAAATTTGCAAACTGTGCATCAAACTTAAGAAAGAGACAGATTATGTGATTTAAATACATTCCAGCACATGTTAAGTTTCACAGAAGTGCAGATTGGGTTAGTTCTAACTAAACAAACTTCTCACCCATCCCTATTTCAGAGTGGTCCTGAGGGAACTCGTTTCTTTGAAGCTTGCTCTTTGCCTTGGAAAGAAATGCCCATTGGCATCACTTTTTCTGACCTGCAATTTCTCTCTGGCTCTTTCTGACTTGTGTTTTCAGGTCAACTGGAAGGAAGATGATTGGAATGAAATATGAAAGCACCCATAGTTAGCAATCAAAAATGTTCTGAGTAGACTTCCTTCTTTGCATTTACATGATTCTTACATCTTGTGATACAAATACAAATGAGTGAAGCCACCTCTGAGAAAACTTAGTTTCCTATTATCTAACTTTGAGGTGGAAATAAATTCACGTGAAATTGTTATTCAGTTGAAATTGTTATACAGTCATAGGGAAATGTGGACATGCCACAAGATAGTTCACTTTCTGCGAACACTGCATAATTCTTTTTTAAAAAAAATGTGCCTATGATTTGAACATGAACTAAAGCTAACTGGCCATTTTTTTTAACCAATCAGACCAGGTGATGTAGGGTTGCCAGAATGAAAACTAGAGACAGCTCCTGTCCATTTAATGGTTGTGTGGAAGAGAGAATTACAGTAAATGTTCCATGCTACTTGGTTGTGTGACAAGTAAAACCTACTGTTACCTCAATATATTTACTGCGGTAGAGTTGTCACAGTGAAACTGGAAATGGCTCCTGTATCTTCAATTCTTGTGTGAAAGCAGAAATTTAAGCAGGCACTGCTAGTTACCCTATTGCATGACAAGCAGCACCAACTGAAATTTCCTCTTCTACACAACTATTAAAGACACAGGAGCCACCTCCAGTTTTCACTCTGGCAACCATAGGCAGGGCTGATAATGGGATTCTGAAAACAAACCACTTCTTGAGAAAGTTACAGTACTTCGTTTAACTATGAGCAGGAAGAGAAGGCCTATAGCCTCCAACTCTAACCATCTTATCACACACACACATAAAATAAACGATTTCCCTACCTATAGCGATTCTAGAAATGAGATGACCCTACCTGTATTAAATTCTGCACAGGATTTTACCATCACACACACACACAGACATTTTTTTGCAAGTGAGTGCATTATGAGTACTTGGATACTGTGCAGGTGTGCCAGAAGGAAGAGTAGAAGAAGTTTGTGTGTGTGTGTGTGTGTGTACCTCTTTCTTGGGTTCTGCCAACAAGAAATGTATACTTCACACACAGTCACAAGGATGCAAACAAATTTGCCAGCTTAAGTCCATTTTTAAAAAGAAGTCAACAGCAACAACACACATTGCATTCTAAGTTGAACACCCACCAAATGTCCCAAAGTTCTAGCTATCAAATGAGGTTGTCAATGCAGAACCTGACTGTAGGCCTCTATTACATATGTTGTGTAGCAGTAATGCAACTTTGGATGCACCACTTAGAACAGGGTGGAGAAAGTGCAGGCTGAGGGCCACATGTAGCTCAAAGACTGTTTTGGCGGGTCCCAGGTTTCCTAGGGTTCAAAATGTCCTCTAGGAAGTATTGGGGCATTTTTTTACCACATTTTGGGTCTCCTTGGTCCCTTTTCCAGGGTGTGTGTGGTGAAGTGTGTGCCCCCCCCAAAGCCTCCTAAGGGGCTAATGTAGCCCACCAGCCTTCCAGTTGCACACCCATGTCTTAAAGGCTTAAATAGAAATGTAAATAGGTGCAAATACATAATAGAAATTCTGCTCTGAGGGAGTTACCCTTTTATCCCTTCCTGAATAAATAACTGAAAAATCTATGTTATTCAAGGTGAAAAGGGCTCTAATCCTTACCTCTTCCAATTGCAGTTCCTCTTTTCTCCTGCTCTTCCTCTGTTTCTAGACTGTAGTAGTAGCAGGTACAAGCCTCTTCTTTAGGGTTTTCCCCACCAACTAGGCCAAACTAGGAATTCAGTGTGTACACAGCAGATAGCAAACAAATTGAGTTAGCCTATTGTGCTTGCTTGGGGCATCCCGTCTGGCCAAACAATGAAGTAGAGGCAACCTGTTCATCATGTTCCACCTCAGTAATGCTGATGGTGGGAACAAGCAGCCTGTAATTGTGCTGGAGGGAAAGATGATACTCGCATAGTTGACTTTTGCAGCCTAAGGTAGCCTACTCAGCTGGTGAAACCTGTTCCTTGTTGCCAGTATAAGATGAAGGAGGTCTCACCTTAATGGCAGATGTAGCAGGGGAATACACATGGCAAAATCAACAATAGCAGGGGATATGTGGACAAACCTGAGCTACCATCACTGAATTCTTTACCCTACCTATGTGTGTTTCTGTACTTTTAAGCAAATTAGAGACCTGTGCTCAGGCATGTCTTTTCCAATGTGTGAAAACCTATTATTTTATGGTTGGGCAGTTGTAGTCAGATGCCCAGAACTCAAATAGGGAGGGGTTCATATCACCACTGACATCAGTGGTGCATTGGTTAGACCTCATTTGGAATACTGTGTCCATTTCTGGGCACCTCAATTCAAGAAGGACATTGACAAGCTGGAGCATGTCCAGAGGAGGGCAACCAACATCGTGAAGGGTCTGGAAGCCATGTCTTATGAGGAGCGGCTCAGGGAGCTAGGTATGTTTAGTCTGTAGAAGAGAAGGTTAAGAGGGGACATGATAGCCCTGTTTTAATATTTGAAGGGATGTCATGTTGAGGTGGGAGTGGGCTTGTTTGCCACTGATCCAGAGACTAGGACAAGGAGCAATGGATTCAAGCTGCAGGAAAGGAGATGTAATCTGAACCTCAATACGAACTTCCTGATGGTCAGAACTGTTTGGCAGTGGAATCTTCTGCCTGGGAGTGTGGTGGAGTCTCCTTCTTTGAAGGTTTTTAAGCAGAGGCTGGATGGCCATCTGTTGGGAATGTTGTTATTCCACTGGAGAAACTCTATCCCAGGGTCTACAGTTTTGATATTAAAATATGATTCAATGTGCCTGAGAGGTCACCGGATGGACACGTAGGCAGCAATGGTCAAAGGACTGAAAACCAGGTCAGGCCAGTAAAATCCCCAGTCACGTAGCCCCAGGAGACCTCAAGATGTGTAAACCCACAATAAACAAAGTGTCCTCAGCCCTGAGAAGCTGACTTGAGGGGATTAGCATGTCTGCCCCAAGTTGAGCAAACATTCCATCAGGTGAGGACTATTTAAATGAAGTCACACCACAAACTAACACAGCTGAAGATCCTGAGACTTTGGCAACACCTTGCAATCCCCTCACATGAAGGAAATTACCATGGTGGAGCTTTATTAGCGCTCCAACACCCATTGTTCTCCCTGGGAAAGGATTAGCTCTCCAGGTACTTTTCCCTCTACAAATTGTGCTAATCTTGTTTTTAATTTGTTTTAATTAACTAATATGTTTTAGGGGGATAGAAGGGTTGGAGGGTGGGGAGGATAGGGTGCATTTTAATGTTTTAATGTTTTTATATATTTTTGTAATGCCGCCTTGATCCATTGGGAGAGGCGGGATAGAAATAAATTTTATTATTATTATTATTATTATTATTATTATTATTATTATTACAAATAGTCCCAGTTTTTGAGCAGTTCTTTGGATCACCCCCAGTCATCCCAGCAGACCGTTGCTCCATCCATTGAGTGATCCCCTCAGCCCTCTCTGTGCTGAGCCCCACTTCTCTGCTGTTTTCCCCAAACCCAGGACTTCAGGACAAAGGTGCACTATCACCCCAGCTACACCCCTTCAATATTCCCCTATGCAGTTTCCTCTCTTTTGCTTCTTAATAGGTCTTGAGTGAGTGTGTTAGTGATTGCGTTGCTGTGTGAGACTTTCCTTCAACAAAATCATTTATTGGACATTTTTGTTTGGTTTTTGGCTTGGCCTGACCCCGTAAAAACTGGGTAAAAGACCCTGCTAGGTTACTATTGCTTGTGCTCTGGCTGTTTCCATTCCCCATCGTGTGGAGCACAGGGAGGTGTCCCCCAAGGGGCCCCAGAAATCAGGGTAACAGTGTTTCTGCATAGCAGTGGGTTCGATTGGATGGCCCGTGCGGTCTCTTCTATGATTCTATCAGCATCCCAATTGAGAAAAGGAATGATATTGATACAGGGAAGGGCTGTGTGGTATCCTCCAATGAACATTCAACTTCAGAACCTCTCAGAGTAACCCAAATTGTCTGTGTAGTTTGTGCTTTCTTCTTCTCTCTCTCTCTTTCTCTGCCTCATGATCACTCTTCTTGTGCTCTCTGTGTACCTGTATATATCTTCTCTACTTTGTGTCCCTCCCATGCCTTCTTCTGACCAAGGGTCTGTGGCATGCTTACAGAAGCTTCCTTGTTCATTCAGTGAGCGTCTCCAATAAAATGGAAGAAAAGAGAAAGATTGAGTAATGACTGAACCACTGCAGAGACTAAGGGCATTTCCACCCTATACTGTTACAGTGCTATTATTCCACTTTCAGCATCCTGTGGAATTCTGGAGTTTGTAGTTTACTGAGGCCAAAGAGCTCTCTGGCTTTCATCAATCCAGGATTCTTATCATCAGATTTCTTGTCACTCAAGAAATGTGTTTTCCAACAATATTTTCTTGGAGGGAGGATATTTTGAAATATTATTTCCATCCCTGTTCCAGACACTCATCAAAGTATGGATTTTGGACTGTGAATTATATAACAAGTGCAGATAGTCTATGAAGTAGAGACTATGGCCATTTCTGCACCAACCTGTTGTAGTGCTATTATTCTACTTTCAACATCCTGTGGAATTCTGGGGTTTGTAGTTTACTGAGGCCAAAGAGCTCTCTGGCTGAGAATTCTAAATGCCTCTCCCTAAACTGCAAACCCCAGAATTCCATAGGATGTTGAAAATGGAACAATAGCACTATAACAGTGTAGTTCAGAAATGGCCCATAAGTTCATCCTGGCTGGCAAAAGGCCTGGTAAACATCAGGCTGTTTTACGCCTGGAGTGAACAACTTGGTGCAATTGTACTCATCCTCACCTCCCATCATGTCTGAAAAATATGACAATTTTTATTTTTGATTGATGTGATGTGGAAAATATTTCTTCCCCTATAAATGTGCACTGAGGGAAAGTATAATGAAACTCCTACTCAAGCTAGTCCCACAGTTCTAACCCTTGGGCTACTGTCACTCCTTTTGCCTTTTACCTTCAGGATTCCTCCCTAGATCTGATACTCAAGCCTCAAGACAATCTCTGTACTGAATAAATGGATAAGAGGATTTCAGTGTGTTGACCAGGTGAAGCGTGACAGGTTTCCCTTTCAGTTCCTAAATAAAAACAGTCAGGCACAATTGTAGAAAATAAAGTCTATAAGTATTTATTGTATAACAATTAATTTAAATGTGAATTCCCTCAACTCTTTCTTCATTCTCAGCTCCCAAAAGCTTATTCAGATTTTACCAATTCCTCTCTTCCTAACTGGTCTTCACTCTGTTGCTAACTGCCCTAACTCTTGTATGAAGAAGCATCGAGGGCCCTTACTGCCCTATGCTGTGATCCTGCATCATCCCATCACAATCCCAGCAAAGCCATTGCTGGGATGAGATCAGGACCCAAACACTCTCCACCACACCAGTCAGCTGCTGGCAGATGGGAAGCATTTGGGACACGCTGCTTCCTTCTGCTATATGGTACTTCCACCCTTCCCGCATGCTTACAGCCAATGGGATCATTTCACGAAGGGAGGCCATTACTGGATTTTTTCCGGTATTGGTATATGGTGCTATCATGACTGCTGGGGATGTGATAGCGGTGGGACCATAATGACACTGTGCAATGGCACACTTCACAGACTGGCAGCAATGCATCACCATGCCCGGATGGCACCACCATGTGATAAGGTCCTAGGGTTTGGCTTTTTCCTTGTAGGCCCCACTTCACCACATCCCATGAACAGTAATTGGATGATTCTACCCAGGCTTGCCGAGCTCATTAATTCATAGAGAGCAGAAAATGGCACCCTTCCCTCCATGCTGTTATCAGTGGGGGCCACCCAGGAACCAACACAAGGAACTAGACAAGGAATTTACCTCTGGCTGTCTTAGAAGCTCCTCAGGGTTTCAGAAGAACCCCATGCTGTACTGGGAGCAAAAAGTCACAATTGGGCCTGCAGAAGAACCCTCATCATCTGGGAGCTGGGGAAAAAAAAAATCTGGTCAGCACAGTGATGTTTCTGGCCAGAACCCAGAATTTTTGCTCTGGATGATTCCTGAAAGAACCTCACTCAACCTTGAACAGAACTGTCACACATCCCAATTTTGTGTTCAGGCATGGCACAGGCAAACTTTACCCATATATCTCCTATTTTCCAGTGGACTGGGACACCTTTTAACACATCACATTAAACAGAAATTTAGAACAAGCAAGAAAAGGAGGACAGGTTAAATGCCTCATATCCCCTCCGCTTCCCCTTTTATTCCAATGTGTCCTTTTTTCTTTCTTTTTTTTTAAAGCAGACATGGAGATAAAGAGTTGATTAAAAGCTTGAAAGTGTTCTTTGTTAAATTCTTTATGCAGGATATCTCCTCAGATAAATCATCTCAACTCAACACTGAAGCACTGGGAAGCACTAAGCAAGTCACTCAGTTAGTACAATTTTAAAACACAAAGGAGCACCAACACTATACATCAACAGAAACATTCTTCAGGATGGTTTTCTTTTATATATATGTAATGTGTTTTCTTTGTTGAGCTATCTGAACGATCAAGCTTTCAATGCCTGGCAGAGCAGCCTGAGATGGGAGCTTTATTTTAGTGCATATTTACAGCTTTGACAAATAAATGGTGGTGGGAGAGGGGGAGGTTTTGAAAAATCCTGAAAAAGTATAAATTCTTTCTCTTTTGTCCTCAGTCCTGAGAAGCATAGGGAAGCTTGTCACAAAAAAGAGGAGGGCATCAGGTGGGATGGATATAATCACCTCAAAATCAAATAAGTAAATTCAGTTGGTGAAATTCCACCCGTCTTCACAATAAAGATTTGTATTGTAGTATTAATTTATTTCCATGTTTACTTCTCCCTCTTTTGATGTCTCAGGGTAGGTTTATAATATTTTAATCCGATATACAAATATTAAAGTTCATAGACTCAGCATAGTGCTGGCTTGTACTTTTTGTCCTGTTTTGTCCTGTGGCTTACAAAAAGCTCATGTCAGGCTAGTCTGTGTAACATGTGATAGTTCTAATGTATCTTCGTATCATATCTTCTAACTGTCCTTATTTGCAGGGAGAGTCCTGATTAATCTTCCCTCATCTCACTTTTTTTAAACTACTTTTAAAATGTCCCAGGCCCTTTTCACATGGCATTTGCCATGCGAAAGGGCCCCTCGAGCGTTGTGCGAATGTGAGGAGCAGTCCACATGACACACTCACATTCATGTGACACTCCAGGGCCTGGCAGGTGCCGCTCGCGTACTTTTTCATTTTTGGCTCTGAGCTGAAAATGGTGCGCGATCGCACATTGCTCCAGGGCCCTGCGTGCACTTACTTGGCATGCGGAGCTCCGGACTGTGCCAGTCACGTTTGCTGCCCCAGTACAGCCTGGGAAACTCCCAGGCTGCACTGCGGAAGGAAGAGGCAGGGCTCTCGTGCAACCAGGAAGCAGCTGTGGAGCTGAAGCAACGGGGACGCAAGAGCCTCTCGCTGGAGGCTGCTCATGCGATCCCCGCACCCCAGTGCCGAGAAAAGGTGAGTTGCGGAAAGGGCCCCAGTTTCTCTCTCTTCCTCCCACTTTCATGCTTTGTCCTCATTATTACTTCAATTGCTGCACACCGAGTTCTAAGTGCAAAAATAGTTTGCACTCAATTAACTGAGCAGGGAGGAGAAGAGGGCATTGAATCTTCCCCTTCCCAGTAAGCTTAGGCAAAAGCAAACTGCTGTAGCCTCTCATAGAAAGTCTGTTATTTGTTATTAATAATCTTTGACATCTTCATCATCCTCTGGTGGTGTTTGGCCACAGGGATCCCCGTTTTCATCTGTGAAATTTTGGAGGGAATGTCCTAGGACATGGGCAGAGGACATTTCTCTTTTTGCTGCTTGTCTAAGATGACAAAACCTGATTGGATGTATAAACTGCCTTGCAAATTACCACATTCCATTCTTCTCTGAAGGGTGGCGTCCTTAGCTTAGTAGGCAACATATTTTTTGCATATCTGGTATAAGGTAAATCTATACACACTTGTACATCATTTTGTACCTTTTGATATTGGGGATGCATCCTACCAGAAATTTGATTAGGTGTTTTGCCTTCCTCATGTGATGGCAGAAAGGTGCGATGGCCTAAATCCAATTGTTAGTTCTAGCTAGAGTAGAACCTTTGGATCAACTAGAACTTAGACCCTTTCTGCACTCTACCTTGCCCATCGTGCTCTGGTGGCGATCCCAGCAGCAGCTCTGATGGGAAGGGAGTGCTCCTCTCTGCACGGAACTGGCTCCTTCAAGAAAGGATCTCAGTGGACATGCTGCTTCTTTCCACAGTGCAGCCGGATTGCACTGGTTGCACTGGGGCAGGAGGCATTACAGCACTATAGCAGTGTGAGGCGGCGAACCAATAATCCAGAGCTTGAAAAACTACTTTTTTGGACTACAGCTCTCAGAATCCATAGCGGCTGAGCTCAGTTAAAAACAACTAACTGTTTTTTGGCCTAAAACACTGCTCTCCAGTGATCTGACTCAATATAACCAAAAGCATGTCTTTAAATGATATTTAATAGAATACCCAGCTGAAAATTATCATGAATTAAATGTGTATATCATTTAAAGAGAGCTATGAGCCTCAATTTTTAAATCAGTGGCTGATTCTTTAAAATAATAATACTCTCACTGGCACTAATGTATTTATCTGCACTTTTACATGTGCTGGAAATTGTTTCTGACACATTAGCAAGGAAATAAATGTACAGAGATACCTCTGGATGTTCTCAACTGTTAGAGCGGGGCTGAATCTCTGAGCCTCAAACATGTACATTGGTTCTCCTACAGTAATTAATGCCAGCAGCATTCCTGTTAAATGTTTCTGCATGCCTCTCAGAGCTATGTGGGTCTCGGCAGCAGGTTGTGGATCTGAGGGGCATATGTGAGGCATTTTTGCACTTTTTTTATTTTGCATCCCCTGACTTTTGCTAAATGGTTTACAGCCATCAGTGAGCACTGATAATACTCACCAAATCCTAGCTTTCACAGAGGCACAATGGCTCCCAATTTTTTTTGTATGGTAAGGAACTAGATCATGCCAGCTATTAGACTAAATGAAAAAGTGTAGCATGATTTAGAGCAAGCATGGTGTAGTGCTTTGAGTGTTGGTCTAAGGCTGTGGAAGACTAGAGTCTGAATGCTCACTTAGCCATAGAAACCCCTGGGTGACTTTGGGCAAGTTATTCTCTCATAGAATCATTGTTGGAAGAAACCATAAAGCTCATCCAGCCCAATCCCCTGCCATGCAGGAATATACAATCAAAGCACTTTCAACAGATGGACATTAAGCCTCTGTTTAAAAATCTCCTTAGAAGGAGACTCCATCACACACCAAGGCAGCATATTCTACTGTCAAGCAGCTATTATTGTCAAGAGGTTATTCCTAATGTTTAGGTGGAATCTCTTTTCCTGAAGTTTGGAGTCATTGCTCCATGTCCTAGTCTCCGGAGCAGCAGAAAACAAGCTTGCTCCATCTACCCTATGACATCCCTTCAAACATTTAAACATAACTATCATGTCACCTTTTAACTTACTCTTCTCCAGGCTAAACATACCCAGCTCCCTAAGCTGCTTTTCGTAGGGTCTGGTTTCCTCATGTTTAGAGGAAGGCAATGGAAAACTTCCTCTGAATAAATCTTGCCAGTAAAGCCATATGACCAAGTTGCTATGCACCAGTGTGGGGTAGTGTTCTGAATCCTGGACTGGGACACTGGGAGACCAGGATTCAAATCCCAGCCTGGTCATGGAAACCCACTGGGTGACCTTGGGCAAGTCACATTCCCTCAGCCTTGGAGGAAGGCAAGGGCAAAGCGCCTCTGAACAAATTCTTCTAAGAAAACCTCATGATAAAGTTTGCCTTGTTGCTGTTGCTGTTGTTGTTGTTGTTGTTGTTGTTGTTGTTGTTGTGTGTCTTCAAGTTGTTTCTGATTTATGGTGACCCTAAGGTGAACCTATCATGGAGTTTTCTGGGGCTGGTTTGCCTAAGGGTCACCATAAGTCAGAAAAGAACTGAAGGCACGCAACAAAAACAGGGTTACTATAAGCTAGAATTGGCATGAGGGCACATAATAAAACAACAAGCTCAGATACCAGATTATTTCTGGATGCTGTAGCACAATCTGATCTTTCAGGTTTTCTTGAGCTGCTACTCTCCAAAGATCTAGCCAGTGTAGCTGGTGGAAGGGAATGCTGGGAGCTGTGGCCGAATACGACCTGGAAAGCCACATATTTGCTGGCATATAAGGTGCACCCCATTTTCAAACAGTATTTTTTGGGGAAAAAGTGAGTCTTATATGCCAGCAAATATTGGGTGTAAGCATAGCTCTGTCCTTTAGGACAGAATCACAAGACAAGTTAGTTTGAACTTCATGGAGAGAATATTTCCCATCTCTACCTCTTTGCTGTAGCTACCTGTGCCCACCCATGAATCTCACCAGAAGCTGGAGTGGGAGAAACAGAAATTGCCCTCAGTCATACAGATAACCCAACAAAGAAAGCACACACTGTCTGAAGAATGAAGACATATTTCCTGAAGAATGCCTCTATTCTCCCTTTTTGGAGAGGCTTATTAAATTATTTTAGGATCTAATCTATAATCTGAGGTGTATTGTACTGAATTGGGCCTAAAGGCACCAGATCCCCTCTGATCTTGGAAGCTAAGCATGGTCAGCCATAGATAGTACTTGGATGGGAAACCACCAACAAATACCAGGCACCATAGAGTATATTTCAGAGGAAGGAACTGGCAAAACCACAATTTTTAGGCAAGTATTTCTTGCCTAAGAAAACACTATGAAATTCATGGGGGGTCTCCATAATTCAATGGCCAACTTGAAGGTGCACACACACACACACACACACACGATTGTATTGAATAAACTATTTAAGTCTGGAAAACCCAGAATAAAATTCAAATTAGATTACCTTGGTTTAAATATTATTTATGCTCCCAGTAGTATTGAAGGATTAAGGACTAGTATGACTAAACATCAGGTTTTTATTAAAATTTTAAGGCCTAAATCTCAACAAGAATAGAACCACTTTGTCAATAGAATTTACATAGCTTTTGATTTACGATTTTCCCATTGATTCAAAATGGACTGATATTGGGATTTAAGCCTGACAAACTGGAGCCTGATATCAACTTATCATTTTGGCTAGAATTTTGGCTCAAGTCATCTATCAAAGCAGAGGTGCAGAACCTTTCAGCTCTAATCTCCACATCTGTTGTTGGCTGGGGAACAAGGGGTTGTATTATATCCCACAGCAAAGGGACAGAGAAGTTTCAACCTTTCTTCCCTGCCCAGTGAGATCTAGGAATCACTATATGGTATTGGTGATGAAAGCATCACCCATACCCGTTATTTCCAGTAAGAGTGCTGGTGTACAAGTGGGAATGCAGAAACCTTGAAAGCCAGGGAATATTTTTTATATATATTATATTTTTATATATTATATTTTATATTTGAGTTCAGAATCAAACTAGACTATGGGGAAAAAAGTAAGAGTCCCTCTAGTTTTAAGGGATGCAGTGAGAGTAGCTATGGGGTACATTTTGTGCACCCTTGTACTCAGGTTGGTACATGTTTGCTTGAATGCATCTTCTGTTCAACTGAGAAGTATGAATGCTCTCTTCTGTGATTCCAACACAGTGTGCAATGGGGATGTATGTGTGCAAAATCCATGCAGTTATTCTTCCTCTAGTAAAGAAGAGGGAGAAGTTTATACAGATAGTATGTGCAAATCAGGAAGGGGGCAGCTAGCCAAAATATTCTTCCACCATGAAAGAAAAAGGGTGACCTAGTACAGGGGAGAGCAAAGTGTGGCCCTCGGCCCATGGACCCATCCAGAGATCATGGACTGCCCATTTTCTGAAGAAGGGGAATAACTTTTTCTCTGGAAGCATCCAAGACCACCTTTTAAATAGGCTCTCAGGCTCCCCAAAATGGTTTAACATAAAAATACCCATATTTCAAAATAAAAAGTAGACTTCCGGCTTTCTGGAGGGGATTTGTTTTGTGTCTGGGTGGCTCCTGGGAGCAGAAAATTGTCTCCCATTCCTGCCACAGTTGCTCAACATTATCTAGTAATTCTGTGTTACAGCATGGTCTTGCTGGGGAAGACTTGAAGGGACAACTCAGTGCAAACTCAACTCATTCACCATTGGGAATCTGTGACTTTAATCCTAAAGCCCTTCAGTATAACACAAATGTCCACATGCTGAGATACACTACACCACCTCTATACCTCCATGTAGAATATCAGCAGTGTGCAATATATGTCAAGACGAGGTACTGTTGTGCAATAAGCAATATGCAGTGTGCATTGTGAAACCACAATGCTCAAAGTACAACCACAAAGCAAAATGCACAACCACAACATGGGAACTTTGCTGTATATGCAACTGCTGCCAGCAGAAATTGTCTATTGCACCATGGTTTATATTACATTCACAGGGCAATATACACACGTATATCTCACTAACAGAAGCCAACCCCTCATGCTGGGGAGGAGGAGGAGGCAAGAAGGAAGGTAACCACCAAATCTCTTTCTCTCATTCCATATGGATCCACATGGATCCCAAACTTCTTTAGTCATATTAAATGTTAAATTGATATTTATAATTATTTTAGTTTTAACTGAGAAATACTTCTTCCCCTTCTCCCATAATTGATTTTTTTTACAAATAAAGTGCATGTTTCTTAAACATTAGTTAATGCTTGACCTTTTCAGAGAAAGGGGAAAATATTGGCATTTGACTAAAATTATTAACCATGTGTGCATTTTTTTTCCTTTTGTTCCCTTTCATTTTAATTGTGGATTTATTTGGGAAATAAAATGTAAGGGAAATACAGACAGCACTGTTGCTTTGCCCTTTTAAACTGTCTGACAAAAAGTAGAACGTGTGCATTTGATATGGTAGAAACGGAGAAAGAAATGAATATAGAAAATTATAATAATAGTTATCCAGTAAACTATTAAATCACTTTTTGAATCACAGATGTTTTAATAGAAGTAAGATGAACCTTTGCTTGGCCTTTTAGTTCACATAATCCCTACCTCTTTCTTTTTATCCTTCTGGTATGAGCAGATGGAATACTGGAATCTCAAATTACCATTCTCTCTTTTCTACCAGTGCCATATTTTCAGCCTGACGAGATCTTCTAATTGTCTGATTGTCCTATTCAGTTCTTTACTGCTTCATCTTTAGACAAGCATAATGCTGTAAAATTGCTTTTCAGTGTGGCTATTGGGAATGGGGTCATATTTTAAGGAGAGGCGGGGGAACCTTTACTGTTTGTTTTTCAACTGTCCTGACTTTCTGAAATGAGGTGAAATGCATTGGTCGTGAATTCTACATCAGGTTTGTATAGTTAAGTTCTGAACAAGAGCAAAATACTGAAGGCAGATTTTTTTTTCTAATATGCTGAGGATATCCTAGCATATGAATGTGGAGTTAAAAACTAGCAGAATCACAAGGAGACTTTTAAAAAAAGGAGCCCTGGTGGCACAGTGGTTAAATGCCAGTACTGCAGCCACGAGGTTGTGAGTTCGATCCTGCCGGGCTCCAAGGTTGACTCAGCCTTCCATCCTTCTGCAGGTTGGTAAAATGAGTACCCAGCTTGTTGGAGACAATTAGCTAACACATTGTAAACTGCTTAGAGAGCGCTTAGGTGATAAGTGGTATAGAAATACACATGCTATTACTAAAAACAGGTTATCTGACCTTGTATTTTCCACTTTGACTTGCATTGTCTCCAACTCCTCAGGGAGAAGTCTTTCTCAGCTCTCTTATTCAGATCTTGAAGATGCTGGTTGTAGGATTTCAGGAGTTGTATTGCCACAAAGTAACTTTTCCAAGTTCTCCTGAGATCCTTTCACAAAGAAGCAAGGAACTGAAACTGGGGCATTAGACATGTTACATGACCTCTACTATTACATTTGGAAAGGAGGATGAGTGAAACGTTTACTTCAGTTCATTGTTTATAAGCATTTGTTCAAATTTTCAAATTTCTTCATGTCTGGGATTGAAATAGTTAAAAAGATTGAACATGGGAGTAACGTATACTAATAGAGCTGTCCATTCTAGGCCCAGAGATTTCTGTGTATTCAAATATTCAAACATAGGGAATCAAAGTTGCTATCTCTTCTTTTCAGAGATTGTTAGTCCCAACTTAGATAGATGCACTGAATCAATCAGAATTTGATAAGCCAACAATTACACAAATTCCATGGATTGAATGGTCTGCTCTATTGAGACTAATGGCATGCATTCCAACATTTCACGGATAAAAATCAGGACATATCTAGTTGAACAACGTCAGTAGCTTGTTTTTGTCTGAAAATACTGTGAAAGACAAGATTTTTCCCTCTTCTCTTCTCTTCTCCAACCCCAGCTGAGTTAATTGAGTGTAACTACTTTCACATTTTGAACTCAGTTTGCAGCAAATGAAGTAAGCTCAGGACGCAGAGGGTATATAGGAGGGAGTGAGAAAAACCAGAACATTTTGAAAGCACCTGAAAAAGTATGATGACAAAATGGGTCAATAGAAGGGTATACAGCAGTTGGATTGAGGCCCTCATCTTTAACACCAAAATGGTAGGCAGGAGCAACCTATCTGAGGACCAAATGTGCCTACTGAATTTGGTTTGTGAAAATGGGGGAAATTTCGTTTTGTTTTGTTTTTGAAGAACTGACCAAAATTTATACCTTGTAAATATGGGATGGAAAGATCATTCTGTTTTTTTAAAAAAATATGACAAGTTCCATCATGTCTGTTTGTGAAGGTTATCTTTATGCTATGGGACTTGTACTGAATGAGTTGTTGTACTTTTAATTGACTAATTCTATACCAGTTTTTGGAAAGTAGTGGCATGTTAGGGTAAGGATGCAGTTAGATAAAATGGCTGGAATCCCATTAGTGACATATTAGGGATGGAAAAAAGTAGTATTTGAAAATATTTGAAAAATATGTTTTGTAAGCTTTGAGAACTCCTGATGGGAAGCATCCTAGACTGACAAGTATCATCACAATTGAGGACTTACTCTGCTAAATTTGTTTGTGGTTGATTGTGACTGAACAGCATTTTCAGGTCGAAAATGTTATTTCAACACAGAAATATTAATTTTTATGCAGAAAATTCAGTTTTCTGTAATGAAAATGCTGTAATTGGGGATTTATTCTGTGTAAAAATTATGTACGTGGGTCATTTGTATGGAAAACAGCATTTTCTGTTCCACAATTAATATTTATGCATATTATTTTCCATGCAGAAAAAACTATTTCCTGTGCAGAAAAAACTGTTTTCTGTGCAAAACGACCACATGCAAATTTTGAGCAGAATAAGTCCTGAATTGGAAAGAGCCTTTAAAAATGGTTTTCAAAGGCCTTCTCACAATACTAAGAAAATTGCTGAAATTACTCACTGCCACCTTCAACAAGTAAGTCAGAGAAGAATTATATCCCTATGGCATATATATGTATATGTCACATTTATGTGCATATATGCTTGATGTTGAACATTGCGAAAAAGCTATTCAGTAGCTTCTGAGCAGGGTCCCCCCCTTACCCAGAAAAGGGAGAAGATCCATGAGAGGAAACTTGTTTCTCTTCCTCCCGCTGCTGAACTGCAGATAGGTATTGGTGATTTAGGCCATTTCCGCACTAGACTGTTATAGCACTATCATTCCACTTTCAACATCCTATGGAATCCTGGGGTTTGCCGTTTCGGGAGGGGCCGGGCGGCCCTTCCCGAAACGGCAAATCCCAGGATTCCATAGGATGTTGAAAGTGGAATGATAGTGCTATAACAGTCTAGTGTGGAAATGGCCTTATTCTCCCTTCTCCTAGCCCTTAAACAGCCACGATAGCTTTCCTGGCTGGCAGTTTGAACATTTTAAGATGTCACAGCCATTTGCCAAATTGAGACTCCCATTTTTCCTTCTGTGAAATTCAAATAGAATCAGTCCTGAGCTTACAGCTTGACTGTGATATTTCAAATGTCAAAGAGTCTTGTCAAAATAATCACTCGGTGTCAGCGTCCTGATAGGGTTAATTCTCATAGTACGCAATATGTAATGTAATATGTGCTTTCGCTTGGCAATATCCTAAGTCAAATCAGTAATACTGTAATGGGTACAACTTTCCACATCAATCAGGGGCTTTTCTGGGTGTGGATTCTTACCAGGTGATCATCTAGACCCACATAATTCCTAGGATTTTGCTCTTACAGATGTAAGATAAGATTGGGCCACTTTGGATTGGTAGTATATTAGTCAGAGATCATTAACCACTTCATTGAGGTCATCTCAAGGCCCATACACAGGGCCAGTCTGAAATTTTGCTCCCTGAGATATATACGTGTCCATGTGTTCATGTATTTTGTTGCCTTGGGTCATTATAGGCCCAAGAAAGGTCTGTTCTGAAGCAGGAAGTGAAGAGAAAGTGACTTCTGCTCACCTCCTGTTGTTAAAAAAAAGGCCTCGCCTCGGTCTAAAATGGTCCAAGAAGGTCCTCAAACATGGTGAGAATGCCCCCATGTCTACTACAGGTCATTTTGTGGGGGAAAAAAAATCTTTCAGAGAGAGAGTAGTTTCAGGGGAGTTGTGTCCCCATAAGATCTTCTAAGGCCATTTCCGCACTAGCCTGTTATAGCGCGATGATTCCACTTTTAACATCCTCTGGAATCCTGGGGTTTGCATTTTCGGGAGGGGCCAGCCGGCCCCTCCCGAAACTGCAAACTCCAGGATTCCAGAGGATGTTGAAAGTGGAATCATTGCGCTAAAACAGGCTAGTGTGGAAATGGCCTAAGACTAATTATTGCCCTTTTCCCTTTTCTCTACGATAGGGAGGTTAATTATTTTGATTATATCTTTTCGAGATTATACTAAGCTGTTATCTCACTCCACGTAGAAGTTCTTTCTTTATGTTTTATGTGCACCAGTTTATTTGTATCATTATTATTTGTATCAGCATTGGTATAAGCATCAAGTAAGTGTTGTGCTGTTTTTTATATGTTTTTTCTTTTTTCTTTTCTTTTTTGTTGTATATTTAGTTATACCAGAATATTTCTATACAGTTTTGGTTTTCTTTCCCTTTTTGTCTATGTTTATGTTTATTACTGTTAATAAAAATTTTTTTTTTTAAAAAAAAGATCTTCGGGGGTGCAGTGTGGTCCTCTAGCATTCCGTATTTGCCCACTCCTGGCTTCAAAGATACAGTTGTAGCTGGTTTTAAAGATTGGCTACAGCACTGGAGAGCCATAATAATAATAATAATAATAATAATAATAATAATAATAATAATAATAATAATAATAATAATAATATCCCGCCTCTCCCGACGGATCGAGGTGGTACTACAACAGTATATCAAATACATTAAAAGCAATTAAAACATAACCCATCCTCCTCACCCACCAGGCTCAGTAACTGTCTAAAGAAGAGGTGAGCAGCTTTAGTTTATTTGATGGCAACATTCATCTCCCAGAAGCCAGCATGGGCTACAAGCTCTTCAAAAATTATCCCCCCCCCATTTTCTCTTTAGTACTGGAAGTAGAGGTTCATTTCCAGGCCCCCCCCCCCAACTCTATCTATGTTGATCTTCTTCAGATGTTTTGTCAGTCCATTTGGATTTGCTCCCAGAGCACCTTTCACTACTAAAATGATAGAGATGGAAGAGACCACAAGGGCCATCAAGTCCAACTCACTGTTGTGAAAGAATATACAATCAAAGCACTTCTGAAAGTTGGCTAAACCAGCCTCTGTTTAAAAACCTCCAAAGAAGGAGACTGTATCACACTCTTGAGGCAGCATATTCCACTGTCAAACTGCTCTTACCATCAGGAAGTTCTTCCTATTCTCTTTTCTTGGAGTTTGAAGCCATTGCTCTGTGTCCTAGTCTCTGGAACAGCAGAAAACATGTTTGCTCCATCCTGCATATGACATTTCTTCAAATATTTAAACATGGCTATCTCTTAATCTCTTCTTCTCCAGGATAAGCATACCCAGCTCCCTAAGCCACTCCTCATAAGGTATGGTTTCCAGCCCTTTTACCATTTTGGTTGCCCTCCTCTGGACACATTCCAGTTTGTCAATAACCTTCGTGAATTGTGGTGCCCAGAACTGGACACAGTACTACAGGTGAGGTCTGACCAAGGCAGAATAGAGTGGTTCTATTACTTCCCACAACCTAGACACTATACTCCTATAGATGCATCCTAGAATTGCATTGGCTTTTTTGGCTGCTGTATCACACAGTTGACTCATGTTTAGTTTGTGGTCTGCTAAGACTTCTAGATCCCTTTCATACGTGATGAAGTCAAGTGTCATTCATCCTATGTCTAGAACCATGGTAGTTTTCTTTTCCCTTATGAAATTATTTTTGGATTAGGAACCTCTACAAAGTTTGAGTCAGAACCATAAGCATATTAAAGAAAGCAATCAGGCACCTCTTCTCTTACAGTAAGGTCTATAATTCCCGCGTCTTCCCTGGCTACATTTTACAGTTCTTCACATTATGCCTTGAAATGATTATTACATATAAAGTGAAATATACGATTAAAAGTGAGAGTGACATCTTCAGACTTTATGGGGTGATATTCACACTTCCTTTTTTTAATTTAAAAATTTAAAAAAATGGACTAAAAGAGAAGTTTTTTTAAAACTTCTTGATCTTCCATCTGATACTCTGTAATGCAGGCGATCTCTTCCTGTATGTGTTTCAGACCGTACTGTTGAGCAGAGTGATAAGAGAAACGCCCAGCGTGCAGCCAGCAACTGCAAGAACAAACTATTTCCTGTTTGGACGAGGCATGACAAATTTCAGTCATTTGTAAGAGATTTAGAAAGATGCTAGTGCTTGCAAATCTAGTAAAGCTCTTTGTGCTCATGCTGTTTGCTGCCAACAACTGGTACTGATGGCTAAAGCCAGAATAAAATGCCCCCATCCAAAATGCATTGTATCCCAAATACTTCCCCCATTCTGTGAGCACACAACCTGCTTACAGGTTTGGGATAGGAAGTTTCTCAGGCCAATCATGCCTGCCCTTTATTCAAGGGGCAATTATATTCTGTTAATGATGCCTTGTAAACCAATGCTTTTTTTTAAAAAAGAAATCTCTTAAAGAACATGTAGAGATTAGAGGATATTTCTAGTCTCTATTTTGCATATATGGTACTTTCGATATCTCTGATATATTGTTGCTTATATTTTCTACACATTATTATGTGTTATGTATACACTTTCCTTCAAAAGCCTCTCTTTTTTGTGTATATACTTACCTATATACATATACATACACACCTAAGATAGAAATCTAGGTTTCTCGTATCGGATGTAGATGGAACTATTCACGTATTCAAAGCTCTTATTTGTTGTATTTGTGTAAAAATAAATGAATTACTTGGGTAAATCAGTATTTTGATTTTGTTGTATGGCAAAATTTGGTAAGGCCTTCAAATAGCAACAACAGCTGAAACAGGTTCATCTGATTTTTTTTTAAACGGTGACCTCACTAAGATTCAGCAATTTCCCTAAGCTTTAAAAGCATAATAAGAATAATAAGAATAAGAATAGATAGGAAATCAGCAGCAGAAGGAATAGCAGATGCTGCTGCCATTTTGAGTTCCATATGAGGTAAAAAGTATAATATAGAATGAATGAATGAATGAATGAATGAATGAATGAATGAATGAATATTATTAAGGCTGGAATTCACAATCACACATGACATATTCACTACCCCTACATATTCAGTAGTGTAGAGAATACACAGGGATTATAAAAGTCCCCCAGTCCTGACTTACCAGGCAGCAGCCACTGCCAGTGATGAGAGTTTGTTCTCATTTGGGAAGCAGCAGATTGATGTTTTGGACCTTATCTCCCTGTTGGTTTCTGGTGCAAGGAAGAATTACAACAGGGATCCAGCTGACTGTCATAGCAGAGATCTCTGGCTGGAGATGTTGGAAACATTACTCTGTGGCATCCTGAACAGAACAGATTCTTCTTGCTTGCAGCAGCTGCTGCCCAGAAAGTCAGCATTGGAAAGATTTGGCTGGGAGACACTACTTAGATATGCAGCTAAGGTAATGTAACTAATATAGATGTAGATGCAAGTGTAGAATTTCAGTCAATATTATTACTATTACTATTATTATTATTATTATTAAAATTGTAAAATGAGAGGGCTTTGAAGACATATCTCCCTTTGTAATTACAGTTCTCAGAATTCCATGCTGAATGGGGGATTCTGAGAATCACATGCTTTTTGAGATGACTAAATATTGACTAATTAGTCTATATCTGGTCTGCGTCAGTTCTGCACATTTTAATCAGAAATCCTTTCTGCCCAATTTTTGCACACACTCTCTCCACAGTTATTTTTATATGCCACTTTTCATAGTATTCATATTTCATAATCATTTCCCTAAAATATGGATTTAGTAAGCAACGTCACCTGATGTATTCATTTTTGTGAGGAATCTTTGAGCCAAGAAGTGCCTTTCCAAAACTAGAAATGAGCTATGGAGTGTTAACTGTTTTTGAATCCACATTAGATCAGGAATTGCAAATTAAATCAGCATACTTAAAATTTTTTACCCATTTTTAGACACTGTTATACATGCATATGTGCATGTGGAAACAAACTGACATCTCCTATTGTAGCTTTATCCATACAGCGAATATTGCTGAATGCTTGACTCCTGCTATTCTGAAAATGCAACCAGATTCCTTGTGCAATTTAAATTTCTATTAATTGAGATTTTTTTTCCAAGGAAACTGAGCAGTTTATTACAAACTACTTGTATAATGACAGAAGGAACCAACTATTCTATGAATGACTTTGAGGTGTGAGAGAGATTCAGAGAGCAAAGTATGAAAACCAAGGTGGTCATTTGTTCAGTAAAAGCAATATTTGTAATAAATATGGAATCATGCACACACCTATTTTTCCCCCAGCTTTTGGCATAACTTGACATAACTTGTCACATTTGTAGGGAAATCATCAATTTCCCAAGTGCTGTGGAATTTGATGTTTCTGACTCCTTGAGAAAGTTACACAGGAAGAAAAAAATTGAAAGTTCTCACAAACAGTAATCCAAGTTATTCTTCTTCACTATCTTTTATATAATGGTTGCATTGTATTTTCTCTGGAATTCATTTATTTTCATCTTATTTCTTGTGCATTGTGGCTTTATCTTAGAGACTTATTTATCTGTTGTGATTTAAATGCATCTTTAAAGTGTATTGTACCTGGAAATAGCTTTTGATCACCTGTTATACCCTCTTGCCTATCAGCAAGACAAATAGAGAATCTCATTTTCAGTTATCAGAACACACAAGAGCTGTCTTCCAGTTAGTGACATAAACAAGTGTAATTCCCCCTTAGGGTTTGTGTCAGGATTTGGGGTGCTGGTGGTGAGGTCATTGAAGTGGTTAGTTTTTCCTTCCTCACTCCCTCCACAATGACTCAAGCTGGTCCAGGACTCACCATGCTGTGGTGATAGCTCTCCAAATGGCTATTCTGTTGCTGGTGGAAAGGAAGAAATTGGAGAAATGTCTGGCTATGTTCCCATATACAGATACAAACTAATGACATCATATGCTAAGACTTCTAGAGGATGCTGGTGGATCTTGGCAGATGTCCTCATTTTGTATCTAGCAATAGGAATATAGCTAAGTGTTTCTCCAATCCCCATGCTTTCCACTAGCTGTGGGAGGTCTATCACAGTGACATGGTGAGTCCTGCAGAAGGAGACAGAGAAGCCATAGGAAAAGTTCCACCTGTAGAGCTCTTGCTACACATGAGTCTATGGGAGATCAGTCATTGACTGTCAAGGAGTCACAGGCCTTTAAAGTTCTATGATGAAAGTCAGTTCGACAGAGCTCAAATTCAGTAGCAATTCCAGATAAAACTGAAGGCAGTATACTTAGGATTGGTATATATATATATGTGTGTGTGTGTGTTGTTTTATTCCTGAAGGCTTTCATGCAACCATGTCAAATGATGTATTGGTCAAACTTCCAATTGATGCACTACTTTGGGACCTTCAGCCTAGCAGCCTCCAGGGAGTCCATGATCTCATAGGAGACCAAGACTTGCCCTTATTGAAGCTAAAAACTTAACAGTTTTTCTTTTTAAATCTTAGGGGAATACTTATCTAATAGTTCCAGATTATTTCTCAAGTACTCTGAAAACTTGGTCCTGCTAGACAAAATGCCTGACAGAGATGAAAACTTTGTTTGCAGTGGCTTTTTAATAGAATTTGCTTGTGATTATACTCATTTTGTGAACTTCTTTATTTATTAGTTATTCACCCAAGACCTTTATTTATCAGCTCTCGATCCACCAGGACAGGTGAGGTGATGCACAAGCAATAAAAACATCTTAAGACATTAAATAAATAACTAAAAACCAATTAAAAAGAGTCCAAAGTTCTCTTCAAAAAGAGTTTTAAAACTAGACAATCAAGTGTTAAAAACAGCCAGACACTCCTGATTTTAAGAGCTAAAGGCCACACGAAAGAGCACGATATTCACTGTCACTGAGAACACAGAATGAATGGACCCGGTCTGATCTTCCCCAGGAGGGAATCATACTGCTGGGGGGTTGCTAGAGAGAAAGCCCTGTCACTAGTACCCGCCAGCCTCATCTGAATGGCTCATATAGGAGGAGGCATTGTTTAGGATATCCTAGCCCATATCAATGATGTCAGTCCAATGGTCAGTTTAAATGCACTGTTGAAACTATCAAGGATATATTCAGAAACATTTTATTCAGTGGCCTGGAACTGAAGTTGGCCTTACTTAGTCATAGAAACACTCCTGTTTTCTGCCTCAACTATGCTCCTGGTAGGGATACTTTTATGCAACACATATGTGCTACTGTAGTGATGTTAATCCCCAAATGGCCTGCTAATGATCTCTAGAAGGTAAAGCAGTTTTGATATTAAAAGAAGAAGAATTAAAATATGACGGCTAAAAGAAGGAGAGAATGTAGAAGTTTAAAAGAGTTTCAGTACCACCAGCTATTAAAACCAAACCAAACCAAAAATCTGAACCAGATCTGTACCCACTGGAAACTCCAGTTGAAGTGTACGGAAGGGAAATAGGAAATGTGAGAAGACATCATTCCTTGGTACTAACAGAACCTGTTGTTGAACCCAACAAATCAGCTACGGGACAAACCTCAGAAATATGCAAGATCTTCAGAGACTAGAGGTTCACAATGTCTCAACATTCTACCAGTGCCCACAGAGCAATTTGCTGAAAGCCTATAGACCAAAACAGGATGTGTGGTAAAGCTACTTGTTAGATTTAAAGACTACATCTTGGGGTAGTGACAAAGATTAAGCCCAGTGAAAAGCCAAGTGCTGGAAATGTCTGACTCAACAGTTCTATAGTGTTTCAAGTTCTTACTGATGTTGTTATGCTTTCAATTGTGTTATGTAGGCACACCAAAGACAAGCGGTGGGCTGGATCTAGTAAGTGTTACTTTACTTAGCCAAGCACCTGTGTAAGATACCTCCAACATTTTGAAACTAGAGGCAACATCCCCTTTTTCTTGCTTACTGCCCCCCCCCCAAAGATAACATTATACAAAGGAACCATCTCTAATTGATGTCTTTGGTTTTGCTAGGAGACATAAATGTGCAGAAGCACTTTTGTGTGTGGTGTGGCTAGATTTGATGCACGCAGGAATGATGAAAAGCAACGTCCTCTATAATCTTCAACTATAAATCCTTGCCATGGATAAAGTTAGAGCACTCCTTCTGTGATGCATGCAAATCAATATCTGTGATGTTCGCACTATACTGCTTGGTTCTGGCTCAGTTTTAGGTGTGTCAGATGAAAAGTGGATATTCTCCACAGAGAAAGACAGATTGTCTGAAGAATTTTTTTTCCTTTTCACAGCCAATGAGAGAAGAACAACAGTTTCTCTTGCTGAATGAATGATCCAAAGGTTCACATTTCCCAGAGTCATGAGGGCATAGCTCATAGCTTCATGAAAACAGTGCTGAAGGGGGCTACCTTAAAAAGTAGGTCCAATTCCTCTCTAAAATTAGAAAAGTGTTGTGGGGCATTTGTAGGGGGTCAATGGGACCCTCCCTGTACTTCCTGAATCTCCCTATAAATCCATCTCTCTAATGGCAGCAGGTGGTTTCCAAGTTAGTAGGGCAGCGAATCCATTCTGGTAATCATTCTAAATTTTAAAAGAACTATCTAAGGTCCTGAACCTGTCCTCCTGTTCAGATTAAAACTCACAGCATGGAAGCCACTCACTGCTTCTCTCTCTCAACTTGTTTTCCTCCCTATCCCCACTGACCATCCTACCTCCATTTTCAGCATTCTCTCAAGCTGAGCCGATTCTTTCCTAAAAAGAAACAAGCAAACATGTTCTTTCCCTGTGCAGCTGGGTTGTATCCACAGACAGGGCAAAATGAAGGAATTGCCCCACCAAATAAGAAGTATGCCTCTTCATGAAATTTTCCTTCAGCCCCCAAATCTCAATCATTGCAGAAAGTGAGACACTGAAAATCATCCATGCCTAGAATTCTTTTCTTGACTATGTTTGTACTTCCTTGGCAACTTTGGCTGTCTTTTTTTTTTGAATGACTAAACTGCGTATCTAAAGGCCCATCAGGAATGTTAAGTTACTGCAATTGTAGAAAATTGGAGAGGGAGGGAAAATTTCACTGATAGGGCAGGATTCTCATTTCAAGGGGCAGAACTGGGGGCAGGTAGACAATGCCTTCATTTTACCCCCTACAGCTACGCTCATGATGTGTAGGGACCTTCAGGAGTGAGTAAGAATTGCCTTCTCCCTGTTCTGCTAATGGAATTCCTTGTGTTATGGGAAGGAATTAACCAAATAATCACACACACACACACACACATTTTTCTGATTTTTGATGAGTTACATATTGTTCTGTTCTATATGTTATTGTTGTGTGCCTTCGAGTTGTTTTTGACTTAAGTTGACCTACGCTGGACCTATGATGGGATTTTCTTGACAAGATTTCTTCAGAGGCTGTTTGCCATTGCATTCCTCAGAGGCTGAGAGAATGTGACATGCCCAAAGTCACCTAGCAGGGATTTGTACCCTGGTCTCCAAGAATCACAGTCCAACATTCAGATCACTATACCTTGCTTGCTCACTGTTCTATATACAGTGGCATAATATTTTAAAGTTATACTATACACACTGGCCATTTTGATGTTTTCTGTTTTGTAACCCTTCTTTGCCTACCTTAGCCAACTTCTTTTGCAAAAATGGCCATCCTGCCAAGAGGAAGAGATAGGATCTCTGTGCACGTGTGTGTGCGCACACATAATTCTCAACTCTGCAGAACTTCATTGTGGTATGTATATCTGTCATTGCCTCAATGTTCATAAGGAAGAGGTCTGTGTGACCAAGACAGGGCCGGAAGCCTATTTAGTGCTTATGCAGAATTCTGTGAGAAAAAAAAATGAAATGCAGGTGTTATGAAGTTGCTCTCACACGTCTCTGCTCATGTACAAGGTGGTTTTGGTGGTTTTGTACAATGAGGGCAAAAGTCCACCAGCAAGGGACTTGCCTGAGATCTTCCAGTCCATGACCTGCCCTTTATTGCTGTTTTACATCTCTCCTCACCTCTCTGAAGTGATGGAAGAAGGCAGATTTTTTTTTCTTTTAATTGAATATATAGGTCAGCATTTGCAAAAATAAAGCAAGAGGTTGCTCAGGAGTTGATTCCTGCTCGCTGAATCCTCCCATGGCAAACTCACATTGCCTCCTTCCCACTGACACATTTTAAACAGGGTGTTTGTTGCTTCTGGATAATGCAGCAAGCAACACAATATGAGGCACAGGGTGGTAAGTAGAAATGACATCTCTCACACAACAAAATCCAATGGGCTTCCACTCCCCCCACATCCCAAAAATGACAGAGGATTTGGGTACTTTTCTTTATCCCTCCCTCCTTTCCCCATCTGTTCTCAATTATAGAAAACTCCTCCCTCCAGTTTAAAGTGAAGACACACACCCTGCAAAGAGTCTCATCTCAGTACAATATGTGACATCTGTATATGACAGATGGGCTTTTTCAGGTTCCTTCATCAGGAGCTTTATTTTCTAGGACCTTTGTCTGAAGCACCTAGGATCTTTCTCTTAAGCAGAGAGTGTGTGTGTGTGTGTGTGTGTGTGTGTGTGTTTTCAGGGAGGGGAGGGTGAGAATGGAAAAAACCCCTACACTCCATTTAAATGATATATATATAAAAAAAATCCCTTGTAGAAATTGAAGGATGTCCCACATCATCAGTTTCTGAAGTTCACAGGAGTTCAAATAATTTTTTAAATCAGCATCCCTTAGTTGGCATTGATAACTGAAATGCATTTTCAGCAGGTTCCTTTCTGAGAACATGTTGACCTGTGGCAACAAAATGTTGCGGCATCTTTTGAAAAAACTCTTCCTGTTTAGGGTTTCAGCCAACTATTCCTTGCAATCAGAACATTTCACATTTCACTCCACTTAATTCCATTTATTTATTTATTTTCTTTTTCCAGTAATGACTTTACATTTCATGGCTATAGAGCATGCTTGCTCTTAGTTCATTTATGAGTCTTTTTTTTCTTTGAGAGGGAGGTGATCTTTAAAAATCTTTACATCTGCAAAACATGGGGTTTTCTGAAATGTACTATCTCTCTTATTTATTTGGGGGAGGGTTTACTTTGTCTATAGTTCTGTTGGCACTCAGCAGTTGAGTTTGTTATTAAAATACATGTTTTATGTAACATTGCTTAAGTATGCGGACCAATTAAGGCACATTACTTCAGTAATCTTCACAAAAACACTTTAAGGCATACAGAAATATTGTTAGGTCATACATGTTATGTCATACATAATATTGCTTTACAAGACATGCCTTTCAGTGGTTGAATAATACTGTGTCATTGTCCCCAGATGAGTGGAGATAAGACTGATGCTAAGAGCATGTAGCTTTAAGTAGCTTGTCCAAGGTTGTCTAGGGAGATCTTGGCCAAACTGAGATTTGAAATCATGTCCTTCCATCCATTGCAGTGAATAGAGTGGCATATTTAGTTCAAGGAAAACTGTTTTCAAACTTACAGGCCTTAACCTGCACCACTAGCTCTTGACCAAACCTTATGCACAGATTTGTTGTGAAGATAAAAATGGATGGGAGGCACATGGGCCACCTTTGAGCTCCGAGGAAGAAAAGTGGGATAGAAACATGACAAATAAATAAATACAACCATGCTGTTATGCTAATCATTTTACATGCAGTCTTTAATTTGGAAACACTTGCTGGGCTACTGTTGTTGGTTTTTGTTTGTCGTTTTGTGCCTTCAAGTCATTTCTGACTTATGGTGACCCTATGGAGAACTTGGCAAGATTTGTTCAGAGGGGGTTTGCTTTTGCCTTCCTCTAAGGCTAAGATATTATGAGTTATCTAAGGTCACCCAGTAGGTTTCCATGGCTGAGCAGGAATTCAGACCCTGGGCTCTAGAGTCATAGTTCATTGGTCAACACATTTCACCACATTGGCTCTCAACCTGCACAAACAGAATTTAAGTTAAAACAGTAGCACCACTTACAGAAAGACCAGATATGGACACTGATATTGCATCACACTGGCTCTCACTGTTGTTGGTAACCTTTAGTCAAAAGAATTATAGCGTTGGAAGAGGCCACAAGAGCTATCGTGTCCAACCCCCTGCCATGCAGGAATATACCATCAAAGTATTCCTGACAGATGGCCATCCAGCCTCTTTTTAAAAACCTCCAAAAAAGGAGACTCCATAACACTCTGGCCCTTTCCACACCTTACCTTTTTTTGGCACTGGGGTGCGGGGATCACATGAGCAGCCTCCAGCGAGAGGCTCTCATGTCCCCGCTGCTTCAACTCCGCACGAGCTGCCTGCTCCTGAGCAGGCAGCAAGAGAGCCCTGCCTCTTCCTTCCACAGCGCAGCCTGGGAGTTTCCCAGGCTGCGCTGGGGCAGGAAGTGTGACCGCCACAGCTCTGGAGGCTCTGTACACATGGCAAGTGTGTGCGGGGCCCTGGAGCAATGCACGATCACACACCATTTTCAGCTGAAAGCCGAAAATGAAAAAGTGCATGAGCGGCACCTGCCCTACCCTGGAGCATCATGCAATTGTGAGTGTGTTGTGGAGATCACTCCTCACAATCACGCAACGCTCCAGGCGCCCTTTCGCATGGCAAATGCTGTGCAAAAAGGGCCTCTGAGGGAGAACATTCCATTGTTGAACTGCTCTTACTGTCAGTTCTTCCTAAAGTTTATGTGGAATCTCCATTCCTGAAGTTTCAAGCCATTCATCCATGTCCTAGTCTCTGAAGCAGCAGAAAACAGGCTTGTTCCATCTTCCATATGACATCCTTTCAAATATTTATACATGGCTATCATGTTTAAATATTTGATCTTCTCTTCTCCAGGATAAATGTACCTAGCTCCCTAAGCCTCTCCTCATAGGGCATGGCTTCTAGGCCTTCAACCATTTTGGTTGCTCTCCTCTGGACACATTCCAGCTCGTAATAATAAGCCACAGACAATAAGTCACAGGTATGTAAATTAGTTATTTAAGGAGGAATGCTTGGACACATTGATGATGATATGGCATTACATTAAGAAATTAGGTGAAAAGACTGAGGAAAAAGTCAGCAAGCTCACAGTTCTATTTAGTCCTTTCAGGTTGAGAGAAGTACAATCAATATATGTGGTTGGATGGACTTGCCGATTAAAATCTATATATGTTAGACATGAAGCTCTAAATATCCTTAAAGGCACCTGATCCTGTCTGATTCTGGAAGCTAAATAGGATCATCGCTGGTTAGTGCTTGGATGGGAGACTGCCAACAAAAACTGGGTGTTGTAGGGACCTCCTTAAACTGCAAACTGCCTAGGCCCCTCCTTAAACTGCAAACCCCAAGATTCCATAGGATGTTGGAAGCAGAATAATAGCACTATAACAGTCCAGTGTGGAAAACCAGTCTGGTGCATTCCAGAGTGACTCTTTGAGTGAAGATTGGGTTGTGAAACAGAAAGTTCCCTGGTGAACTCAGGACATTTAGAAATCTGAGGAAATCTTTATTTATCTAAGTGTTTGTTTATTTTTAATCTATCATGGGAGATTCTATTCCCTACTGCCCTGTTCACCAATTAAATACCTACATGTCTGTATAAACAGAACACCCATATTTCAAATGATTATGGGATGTATTTTGAGGTAGAGCATCAGCTCACGCACACCTTGTTGGGCCTCAGTGTCACTTTGTAAACTAGAAACACAGGAAGCTGACTTATATCAGGCCAAAGTATTTGGCCATCTAGTTTAATATTGTCTAGTCTGACTTGTGAATGGGTCAGTGAGAGGTGAGAAAAGGTTTAAAGCTTTGTCCCAATGTATGTATTTTGGACACAGAAGGTCCCGTATCTGGTGACTCCCTTTTCGCACTGGCTTTCTGTCGCGCGACAGCCCCGTGAGCCTCGCAGGAGTGGGAACGTCGCTCTGCACAACGCACTTCCACTTCCGCCGGGCTCACAGGGCTGAAGCTGCGCGATCGTGGGTTTTTTTATTTTCGTCTCGAAGCGAAAATCACCCGCGCTCGCGCAACGCTCCTAGTGCCCGCGCGCACTTACCTCCTGTGCAGAGCGTTGGGGAGGCGGCCGGGTTGCGCTTCCTTCTCTCCTCCCCTGCGGAAGGAAGGGGTGGGGCGCTAGCGCGACGGACATGACAGCCTCCTGTTTCGCGTGCGCAGGGGGGACAGATGCGACACCTCCTGCTTCGCGCCCGCGGGGGGGACGGATGCGCGAGCCTCCTGCTTTGCGGGGGGGCGGACGTGCGAGCCGCCTCCGCCTCCGGGAGGCTGCCACTTCCCCGCTTGTTCCTTCGCCTGCGGAAGCAACGAGTGGGGAAGCAGCAGCCTCCCGGAGAAGGCTTCTTGCGCGAGCTGCCCTCCCCCAATCACGCGAGAAACCTTAATGCGAAAAGGGATCAGGTTGAGCTAGGAAAACTGGCAAAGAGCCCTGACTGAACATTAACAAATACCTTTTTTTTCTAAAACAAAAAGTAGACTTCTGACTGCTCCTATTTTTCTCCTCTTTTTGACAGAAAATTAGCCCTTAGACTCACCAAGGTTTTCCTGAGATAAAACCTTGAGATAAATTAATACCTCACCCCAAAAACAAATGACAGGGATACTCAATTGGCTTAAGGTGATAATATAAATATCAATCAATTGCATCCAACCAAATGCCTGGGAATAGATAAATGTCTTACCTTGACATCAAAAAGATGGTAGTGATGGAACCAGATGGACCTCCAGCCTTATCCAGGGGTTACTTACCTGGGGCTCCTGTACGCTACAGTTATAGCAGTAGGATTCCTCTTTAACTGTCATGGCTGTATAACATAGGAATCCTGGTATTTTCATCAAACTACAAACCCTAGGATTCCACAGGACGCCATTATGGCAATTAAAGTGGAATCATAGTACTATAACTATATAGTGTGAGGCCATTTCTGCACTAAGCTGTCATAGTGCTATTATTCCACTTTCAACATCCAATGGAATCCTGGGGTTTGCAGCTTAGAGACGAGCCTCCTTAAACTGCAAACTTCATGATTCCATTGGATGTTGAAAGTGGAAAAATAGCATTATAACAGTCTAGTGCAGTAATGGCCTGAGGAACCTGCATGATCCGGGAAAGCTAGTAGATCTATCTTGGCAGATTGTTCTAAATTTTCTGGATATTGCACTAGAGAAGAGCTTGTCCCTCAGACCAGCTAATGAGGATGAGGTAACTTAAAACACATCTTGAAGGATATATTCTAGTGCAGGGGTAGATTTCTACAGGGAAAAGTCATTTTTAACAGTTATTCTTAAATATTGGACTTTTAGGTTTGCAAAATATTTACATTTGTTTTTTTACCCTTGCTGTGCATTAATTATTCTGCTTTCAGACATTTGGACTGAGGGTAAGAGTTTGCATCCATTTTTAGAGATTTAGCAAAAATAAATGTGTGTGTCTGTTGATATCAGACCAAGCTTCCTTACTTCTGATCTGCAAACTTTCATACAGAGGCTTTCATACTGCTCTGTTCAGAGCTTTCAATGACTGTGCAGAGTTTGGAGGTAGGGAAAACAGATTAACCCCATGTTTTCTCACCTATGTGTTTCTTGAATGTCTCAAAAGGTTATGGGAAGAATCCATTGTTGGGCAATGGGAGCATGGAAATGCAGGAACTTAAATAAAAGTCTTTGAGATCTTAACTCAGAATCCACTGGAATACATGAATCCATTAGGTTAGAAAAGTACTCATCTCAAAAGAAATTACTTACTACCTTGTCTAAACTTATCTACTTATCTGAAAAATAAAATAAAAACCCTAGTAGAATTTTTTCATGGGGAAAAAATGTGCTATACACACACACACTGGTGCACATGTTTCCTGGCAAGTTTTCTCTATAGCTTTCTTCCTCACAGGAATCAATGGCAGATTGTATATTATGTAAAATCTGGAGTGATTTGTTGTCTATGATTTATGGAGGGCTAAGTTGAGACTTTCACCAAGGCCTTCAGCAGGCACTTCAAACAGACATATGCCTGCCCCCCTCCAAAAAAAGGAAAAAAAAGTGTGTGTGGGGGGGAGTGGATGAACTCATCTGAGTTTTCAGACAGATAGTCAAGCAGTATTATTTATACCTTAAGACAAACGTACCACTTTTGAAGTGGGATAGAGCGGGATGTGTATAAGATGACAAAGGGCTTTTATAATTCATCCATTCCCAGAGGGCCTCCATGCACCTGTTTCTTACCACTAAAAGGACGTTAAACTTTCTGAAACATGACCAAGTTACAGATGGGGAGATCCTTCAAGATAAAATGTGACATAATTTACTTAGTCAGGGTCAGAATTCTAATCATTTGCATTTTTGCTTTATCGTCCGATCATTTCTCACACATATTTAACTGTGGTCCTGATACAACCTGATCAACATCACCCTCATGAGCTGGTTTTTCTTTTGGCCGCAAGTACCTTCTATCTCCTTTTACTTTCAAAGATTGATCCAGACATGTTGAGTGGATGGAACAAATGATAAACTGTGGTTTTCTCTCCTTGCTTCAAATGCAGCTAGATTCATAAAGGTATATAGCACACCCACCAGTTATTATAAGTTGGGTTTCTTCTTGTCATGGTAAACCCACAGGAAGGGCTCAAAGGGGATTAAAACACCACAAGGTTCCCATTGCAGAGTTTTCAACAGTTCATTTCACTGGAGGATGGATTTACAGTCGTGGGAAATAGCAAACAGATATGACCCTACCAGAGGATTTGACTCTCAAGAGACACTTGTCTTGTACTTCCAAGTATCCATATGTTTATCATGTGGCCACAGTTGGCTAAGTGGTTCCTTTATGGTTGATTTCATTCTTCCATGAGTTGCTGGTGAAAAGCCACCTTATTTGGTTCTCTAGCTATAGAGTATATTGTAATATGTAATGAAACATAAACAGGGGACAGATATGTATTAGGAAAACACCCTCCTCCCAACTGTGGCCCAGTCCAAATCAGTCCCATTTACAAAATGAGACCTGACCAGAAAGAAGCACATGATTCAAACACATGATTCGAGCTTAAAAGCATATTAGATCCTCTGTAAGCCCTGGAAAGAAAGCATGAATCTGAGCTTTAACTATTTACCTTTTACCTCAGGGGTCTAGTGACTCTTCTCTTTCTTTCCTGGAGATGGTGGAAGTTAATCTAGACCAGCCATAATACTTGGCTCCAGCTTCTGGACAAATGTTATATCCATTACATTCATCTTTCAAAAGTACATCCATCACATGCCTCCACCGGCAATCCTATGGAAATAATAAGAGAGCCTGGGAAGACTTGCCTTGAAAGTTTAGACACTGTCTTCTCTTCCCATATTGAAATGTATATGCATTTTTCCCTCATCTAAATTCATCAGTTTTTTCCCCATTGATTAGAGTATATTTTTGTGTGTACAGTTAACTTCAGTTAACAAAGAAATAGCCATGTTTGTCTCTTGCAGCATAAAAAGGAGGAAGAAAAAAGAAGAGAAAAGTGACAGCACCTTTAAGACTAATTGGTTTTTATTTTCACAGGCTGTTGTGGATATAAACCCAGTTCTTTGGATGCAGTACTGAATGGCACACATGGTTTATATCTACAAAAGCACATGCAAAAATAGAAACCAGTTAGTCTTAAAGGTGATACCACATTCCCCCCACCCTTCTTTTTATGCTCAGTTAACAAAGCAGATGTCCTTCTAGGCATTACTGTTTTAACAGAAAACTTGGTGTAAGAAGCAGAAATAATATGAAACGAATAGGGATAGGTGGCTACAACAACAACAACAAAGGAAGAAAAGTTCCACATTTTTTCAGCAAACTTTCTATTCAAATAGCAACACTAAAAAAACACATGTGTGAAATTAAAAAAACCCAAGTCTGCCTTGCTCAAGTAAATAAAAACATTTTGAATCTTCTTGAAATCACTTGGAGGCATCTTCAAAAATGCCTCTAGGGATGATGTTTTCTTTCATTAGCTTCCACTTTTCTTATTTATTTCCATTTTGGTGGCCAAATGTAAAGACCTATTGTTTTTGCTGGTGGGGACCTAGTTAGCAGGCTTATCTGCTCTCCCCTTTTCTTCATGTTCTACTTGCTCACACACGCTCAGTAAGGGGTTCTAGATGGCACTTGACACCTGAAAAATTAGACAAGATGTACAAAACAGGGAAGAATACAAGTTGGAAGTGTAAAAGCATGGCAGGTATATTTTTCCATATGTGGTGGACCTGTCCTGAATTTTGAAATATTGGGAGAGGGTACATGATTTGATAATGCAGATATTCAAGACAATTTTTTTTGTTGAATCCTGACTTCTTTCTCCTAAATATAATTCAAGGTCTTGATGAGACATTTACAAGGAAGTACTGGAGGATATTATTATACATGGCTTCTGCTGCAAGATTATTGCTTGCCAGACTTTGGAAAACCTTTAAGGCCCTTTTCGCACGGGCTTTCTGTCGCGCAACAGCCCCGTGAGTCTCGCGGGAGTGGGAGCGTTGCTCTGCACGACGCACTCCCACTTCCGCCACTCTCACAGGGCTGATGCCGCGCGAGCGCGTATTTTTTGATTCTTGCCTGAAAGCGAAAATCACCTGCGCTCGCGCAGTGCTCCTGGTGCCCACACACACTTACCTCCTGTGCAGAGCATCGGGGAGGCGGCCGGGTCGCGATTCCTTCCCTCCGCCCCTGCGGAAGGAAGGGGCGGAGCGGGGAGCTAGCGTGACGGACACGACACCTCCTGCTTCACGCGCGCACGGGGGCGGACGCGACACCTCCTGCTTGGCGGGGGGGTGGATGCGACAGCCTCCTGCTTGGCGAGGGGGGCAGATGCATGAGCCGCCGCCTCCTCCGGGAGGCTGCCGCTTCCCCACTCGTTCCTTTGCCTGCGGAAGGAAGGAGGGGGAAACGGCAGCCTCCTGGAGAAGGCTTCTTGCGCAAGCCGCCCTCCCCCGCTTGTGCTAGAAGCCTTAATGTGAAAAGGGCCTAAGATTCCAGAGATAAGAGGAATAGTTGTGTAAATTACTGGAAATAAAAAGAAATTGATTCTCTGTCATGCACTTTAAAAGGGATGTCAGATAGATTCAAACAAGTATGGAATCCAGTAATGATGTTCCTCAGACAAAAATGGCCTAATCTTATTGTTGATTAATATGTCTTATTAAACATATATTCTGTGAAGAATAGATACTGTAGACAGCAGTACAACTATTTTGGTTGATTTCTATGGTATTTATCATTTATTTAGAATGGGGAATTGAAATTCTGGCAAATTTATTTGAGATTACATTGTTCTCTATTTAGGGAATTTAAGATTATTTTGTAGAAAAGCACTCCAGGTGTTACCCTATTCTCTGGGGGTCCTGGGAGGGGCGCCCAAATAACAAAAACACAATAACACAAGTTTGGGGAAAATTAGCTAGAGCACTCACTAAAGCTAGCGAGAGGCAGGGTAACTTAGCAGGGATCTTGCAACCCAGCGTCTACAGGGTCAGGTCAGTCAAGCAGTCAGACAGGTTTAAAATAGCAAAAATGATGTTTTATTAAAAGACAGACAAACAGTAAAGACACCACAATCACACAACTAACCAAAGAATTGGAAATAGGGATTTTGGGGGGAAATGGTTGATACGACACCTGTCTCGTAGTCCTGAAGAGATATGAAGGTTGTTGGGGTGCAGGGAAGAAAGCTCAGTGCGGTTCGCTGAGGGGAGCTTGCCAGACCAAGTGGAAGCAAGGCGGGATGGAAATCCAGAGTGATCCCGGGTTGAGTGGGCTCAGTTACTGGAACTGAGGGGACGGCTCGCCAAACAAAGTGGCAGCAAGGCTGGATGGAATTCAAGAGTGATCCAAGCGGTCCGAGGAAGGTCTCGGAATCGGGGTCTTTTATAGGGTGAATTCTGACTGCAGGCCATGCCTTACTTGGTGAGAACAATGCGAGTTTGGAGTGGGACAAAGCTTTGGAAAAGGTCAAGTTTAGCATGATTGGCTTAGCGCTGATTTAACAATAGTGTGGCCAGTATGCAAATGCAAGGTGCTTAGTTTGGCTTTGTAAGACTATTGGCTCAGGGCCGGCGCCTTTGTTAGTGTCATGCTTAAGCAAAAGCTGTTTGCAGGAGAGGTCCCTGAAGCAACGGATTGGCTCTGTTCTGCCTGTCTAGGTGGAGAATGGAATGTCCAACAATTACCGACTGCGCCTGTTTACGTGCTTGTCCAGAGGCCTTGCAAACATGTAGAGCGGGATGGCAGAGGAAGGCCGAATGGTTTTGATATCAAAACGATATCGAGTGCTATCACCGGGTAGGCCTGGTTGAAGTAACACAGGTATGTGGGAAGGGAAGAAGACTTTTATTAGTGTTAGGGACTCACAGATTAGAAATTTCTACCTGAATAACAAATAGATCATTAAGCTCTTCCTTTTAATATATGGGAATTGAAATTCAACATGTTTATATAACAATTGCTATAATTTTTCTCTATGTTTTATATATCATGATTGTACGAATTTTTCTGTTTTTTTCTTTTTTCTTTTTTTCAAGATTTATAATTTATTGTAATCATACTTCTTTGTTTTTTATAAAAATAAAAGTTAAAAACAAGTAAAAGATTCTGTAGGCAGCTGCTGTTTACTTTGCCTGTTGTAGGCAAACACACAATTCTGTTGTAGGCAGTCACATAGTAGGATAGTCTAGAAAAGAACTCAGCTCTTTCCCAATTGAACCTTTATTGCATTGTATACTGCAGACATGCTCCTGCAATCTGACATCAAAAGTCTGTTTCTCCAGCCCTCTCTTACCATCTGCCCAATGTCAGTTTTGCTAAACATGTTCCAGCTAGTAAGATAGTAAAGATGAAAAAAGTGGGGAGTTGGGCAGTCAGAGAAAAGGCTTTATAAAAAGGAGCTTCACTGTCAGAGGCTTTGTTAAGTAAGGTAGGCCAGTATGTTTTCAGTTCTATACATTTTTAGCCATTGTTTTGTGTGCATAATATTTATTGGAAACTCCCAAAAGCTTTACAAATGTGTAAATGCTCAGGATGAGCAATATGTCCCACCACATCAAAAAAGCCTAGTCAATGACACTATTGAATCAAGGGGGAAAAAATTCATTGTTAGATTGAAGACTTTCCTAGTATCAGTCAGACACCCGATGTCTGAACTGGCACTTGATTTCATTGCTGTGTTGGAACTGAGAACTTCTTGCCTCAAAACAGAGGCAATAACAGCAGAGTATCTATTGAAAACATAGTGGGCTTTAGGACATTTTTTTTTCAAATTGTTTTCAATTTTTTCCCCAAATTGTTGTGGCTGTTTTTATAGTTAGATGTTGCCAGTGTGGTGTAGTGGTTGGAGCACTAGACTATAATCCAGGAGACTGGGTTTGATACCCTGCTTGGCCATGGAAACCCATTGGGTGAACTAAGGCCTCTCAGACCCCAGAAAACCCTGTGATAAGTTTGCCTTGGGGTTGCCTTATGTCACAAACAACTTGAAGGCACATAACAACAATCATTTTGTATTTAATTGTTTTAAATGTTTGCTTTGTGAACTGCTGCTTGCAAAAGCCTTATCGTGCTGGTTTAGAAATGGAGTAAAAAATAAAATTGCTAGGTGAAGTATGATTTGAAGAAGGATTTCTGGAGTACTGCTCACAAACTTAGCCAATATTCCATACCAGCTTGCTAATATGAATGGAACTGAAATATTTCATATTGCAACTTGTGATATGATGTAGTAAGCAAAGAGCCAATTCACATAGTACTTTAAAGTGAACAGTATTTTTATTAATTAGTTAAAGAATTTTTTTAAATAATTAAGCTATGTTTATGAGATTCCCAGATGGTCTTCCATTCAGGCATACACCAGACCTGGACCTGCTCGTAATAATTTTTAAGTAACGCCACTTCTCCAATGTGCTTCCAAATCATTCTCTGTGCCTTCCAGTAGCATGTCTCACACTTAATTCCCTCCACAATTAAAGTACAGTTGGAATTGGATACACAGATTTTAACCATGGTAAAATGGATAATACTCCAATGACCTCTGAAATGTCTCCATCACAGCACTGGTGTGAACTGTGATTCCACTGCAAATATTAGTTTAATCACGAGCAATCACAAGTGTGAGACACCTAATACATTTCACTGAGCCAAACAATCCAACGCATGTGTGAAACAGCTCTTGCTAATTTCAGCTGAAGGTAATCAGAAATGACAATTTTTTGGGGAATCTAAAATTGCAATAGACTTTTATTTTTGTTATTAAAATCTGGCATTTTTGGCCACTCTTCTTTCAGATGGAAGAGACTGAACATGCAATTTTGCCAAGCAAAAGAAACTAAATTTGCAAAGAGGAAATGCCCAATACATTGATTTGAAAGTGGTACCTGTCTTTTCCTCACCATCTTTTCCCATCAACTCTTGGAAGGGTTACATACCCAGTGTGAGGAAGAAAGGAAAGGAAGATGAACTAGAAACTACCAGCGCTGTTGTGATCTAATTAGCAAGAGGACTGTCTAGCCAAGAGATGAACATTTGTTGAGAATGAAAGCCAGTAATAACACAGGCTTATATAATGGATCCTGCCAGAAAGTGCTTATAGGCAGTATCTCAGAGTTTTTAACATCAAAGCAGGAAGTTGTACAGTAAGAACTCATGGATCCCTTTGCAGTACAGCTCCGCTATTATGTGGTGTGAATGCTCTTAGCATAAAGAAGGAAAAAGAATTTTGATGGTTTTGAGATTCTAACCAAATTACCCATTTCACACCTCCACAAACTTCTTGTGAGACAAATTGCAACTTGCCTCAGAAATTCACATGTTTGTTAGACTTGTGGTAGTTTCCTATATAACATCTAATGTTTCACAGATGGAAAGTAAGAGACACATGGCCAACTGATATCAGAGTTTGGTCAAAATGGCAAAGATTCTGAAAGAAGAAGAACAGATAAGCTAGGAGAGGCTGCAGTAGTTTGCTTTTGCCAGGATCTACAAGGAAAGGAAAGATTCTTCCTTCGTCTTCTCTTCCCCTGCTGAATTAATTGAGCATGAATTAGTTTTGCACTTTGAACTCAGTTTGCAACAACTGAAGTACGCTGAGGGCAGTGGGGGAAAGTGGGAGGGAGAGAGAGAAACTGGAACATTTTTAAAGCAGCTGGGGGAAAAAAGGGAATGACAGAGGATTAATAGGGACTGAGACAGTTGGAGTGTATGTGCCATACACAAAAACACGTGTTCACTTGAATAGTGTGAATTAAGAAAGATGCAGTTAAAAAACACACATGAACACACTTTAGACAAAGGTAGAAATATGTATAAAAGAAATAGTGCATAAATAAATATATACAATATGGAAAAATGTGTATGAATTGATGTTCAGGAAACAAAAATGAAGTCCCCAACAAAGAGAAGAAAGAGAAGGATAGGAATCAAAGTATGATCTGCAGAAAGGAGGAGGAAACAAAGAGAAGAAACATGAAAACTTGATTGAAATACAGCCACAATTAATATATTTTCCAACGGATAAACAATTAGGAGAGGTGAACCAATGTGATGGAAATATCCCAGTTTATAAGGACTAAAGCCTGTTGAAGACCCTTTGTCCACCATTCTCCTCAAGCCACAGCATGCAGTATAGAGGATGGTCTTTCAAAGCCACCTCTCCCAAAGGCTAACAGCTCAGAGGAGACGACCAACTCACAAACAGCCAGCCATACTCTCCACATGGATCCATAGCCCCAAAGCCCAGACCTCTAGCTTGGCCATTTACCTCTAAATGGTTCTTCTAGGACCACATCAACAAGTACGTAATCTTATGCATCCTCATTCCCTGCCAGCTCTGACCAAATTAATACATTTAAGAATAAAGCAGTGAAATTCAACTAAATGATTAAGCCGGCCATTGATCAGTCTGTGCAGAGCAGTTGTAAAAAATCCCTATGAGTCAAAAATCTCTTGAGTCAAAAATTCCTACCCAGCCTCCTAATGATGACCAGATAATTCTAGTAAAGTTGGGAGGGTTTTTGCTAAAAGTTTTTAGCAAAAGTTTTTTTTTGTTTTTTTTTGCTAAAAAATAGTTCCTGTTCCTGTGGTATGCTATTCAGGATGCTACACAGCTACATCTGCACCCACTTCTCTTCTGCTTTGTCTGTGGATGGTGTCTCTCAAGACAGCTAAGAACATCTTTGGAGAAATGGAAAATGAGAATTTTCACATCTCTGTGTTAAAATTATTGCTACTGTAGATAGGATTTGAGAACAGTGCTAAGAAGAAGCCAACATTTCTCTTCCCCTTGCCCATGGACACTTGTTTCTCCTCCTGCAAGCTACAGTTTGGAAGTTCAGTTTTCTCAGAAGTAGGAGAACTGTGAGCCATTTTCCCTGCCTGGACCAACAGAAGTACAAGGCTATTGCTATTAGAAAGAAAGAAAGAAAAGAAAGAAAGAAAGAAAGAAAGAAAGAAAGAAAGAAAGAAACTATACTATTTGAAGATTGTAAGACCATTTCCACACTATATGGGGTTTGCAGTTTAGAGAGGGGCATTTAAGAATTCTCATCCAGAGAGCTTTTTGGCCTTAGTGAACTACAAACCTCAGAATTCCACAGAATGTTGAAAGTGCAGTAATAACACTATAACAGTACAGCGCTGAAATGGCCTAAGATTTGAAAAGCATAGAAGGAAGGAAAGAATGATTCTACTTTAATATGTTTGAAAATGTGAGGAACAGTAGTGGATCTCTCAAGCAAAGGTATAAAATTGGCTATGCAGATGTTGAACAACTGCCATTGCCACATCTCCTATCCACACAAGGTCTAGCAGAGAAAGAAATAAGCTGAGTTTATAAAAGTAGATCTTGCAAATATGTGTACATTCAAAGACATACACATCTTCCTTAGATGTCAGGAAAATAGGTAAGGGAATAAATATTACCTGGAACAATTGGTATCATCTCATGATAAGAGGCCTTCAAAACCAGCCTCTTGTGGAAGAGAGAGGGGGAAATTTACATGATGCAGGAAAAGAGCTGGTGTGGAAAAACAAACATACAGGCAGTCACCATGAATGTTTGCTATTCCTGAACTATATAGAGTAACATGAAAACTAGAAATCAGTGACTATAGGTGTGCAAAATTTGTTAACTCTAACAAGATACTGTTAGTACTAGTTATTTTGGTTTCTTACTTCCATGGCCTTTGTAGGCTACATTTGCCACTAAATTTTCTCTGAAGTCAAATCTTGGGGTAAGTTTAAACATCTAGTAACACCTTTTGAGAGAAACAAAATGACTGGCATTCTCTATCACTTACTTCTCCTGGCCTCACACTTCCCGCCCACCCAAATAACCTGATGGAAACATGATTCTCCTTTGCTACAAGAGCTGGCAGAATGAACTTTCTTCTCCCCATGCAGCTGTTGCCCAGTAAAGTAGGTTTTTGGGGTAATGAGGGAGCTATGATCGTTGCAATTGCATTACAATCATGACTAAGCAGCAGTCATGAACACAGAACAGTTACCTAGATTTACTCATGTGTTTTGTATTCATGCTCATCATTCAATCATGATTGTTTCACTATTGCCACAGTCGTTAAGTTCCCCCTCCAAAATAAAGCCTGACTTTACCAGGCATCAGCTGCATGGAGAGAAACAGGTCCATTCTGCCAGTGGAGATTTCTGCACTAGCCTGTTATAGCGCTACGATTCCACTTTCAATATCCTCTGGAATTCTGGGGTTTGCAGTTTCGGGAGGGGGCGGCCCCTCCCGAAACTGCAAACCCCAGGATTCCAGAGGATGTTGAAAGTGGAATCGTAGCGCTATAACAGGCTAGTGCGGAAACGGCCAGTAACTGGAGCATGAGTGAATGATGTTTCTGTGAGGTGGTGGTGGGGGCTGGAGAAGTTAACTATATTTAAGTAGGTCATGCAGAATTCCAGCTAATATTTTTATGAATGATTTCACAAAGTGTTTCTATGATTTCACAAGGTGTTTTAGCTAATGTTAGGTGAAACTCCTCATTAGGCTTTAGTCCATATTTATCTTCAACCTGCAGAAACATTCATGGAAGTTACTAGTATGAGACATTCATAGAGGTTGTCATTTTTGCTGTGGAGAGTGTGGAACTGATGGAGGAAATCATTAGTGCACCATGCGGTGCACACAGTTAATAAGAAATGGGACCAAAGTTAGCACCTCAAGTTCAAGTCTTTAAAAATTAGGGATGGCGATGCCTGCCCATTTTGTTTTCTCAGTCATTTGCACAGTCCTTAATATCCTCTGTCCCATTTCTGTATCACTTTACAGCTTTGTAAAGAATATATAGGCCATTTCTGCAGGACACTCTTATAGCGCGATTATTCCACTTTCAACACCCTATGGAATCCTGGGGTTTGCAGTTTTGGGAGGATTCCATAGGATGTTGAAAGTGGAATAATAGTGCTATAAGAGTGTCCTGCGGAAATGGCCACAGTAAAATTATGCAGATGGCATCCTGTTGTTTAGAGTTAACTGGAGTAGACACATTCAGTTGTTGAATGGTGAATGAAAATATGCCTAAAATCAACTGATTCAATGACTTTACTCTAGTTAGGAGAAACAATAGGATTTACACATGTGTTTTGATGCACTCTTCTCACCATAAACACACATTTGCCAAATATGTGTAGTTGGAAAAATACTTTCCCTTATTTTAAGTACCTTTTAAAAACACATCTTCACTAGTTGGGACAGAGACTTGTGTGTATTTTTTTCTCTTATATATTTTTTCTATGCATTGTTTTGGTCAGACAACTGCATCTCAGAATTCAGAAGAGTGTGAATAACTAAGAACTGTAAATTTTATATGTTTATTTAGTTATTTTTAAAAGAGATTTATGTGCTACTCTGTATCTGTGGATCTCAAGATTGTATACAATAAAGTCAACTGGGAACAGTTTGAAACAGTATAAAGCATGAAAACTAATGTAAAGGCTAAAAACATGTTAATCCAATTAACAATTAAAACAGGACCTTTAAAACCAGTTAAAACAAGTTAACATGTGCACATCTAGACTAAAGCCATTTCTGCACTAAGCTGTTATAGTGCGATGATTCCACTTGCAACATCCTATGGAATCCTGGGGTTTGCAGTTTTGGGAGGGGCCGCCCAGCCCCTCCCGAAACTGCAAACTCCAGGATTCCATAGGAAGTTGCAAGTGGAATCATCGCGCTATAACAGCTTAGTGCGGAAATGGTGTAAATCGTTCATGCTCCTGAGATTTAGTAAACAGTAAGCAACATTCTGTGACTGAATGACAGAAGTGTTGGTGCCAATTGGACCTCTGAGGGGAGAGAATTCATATATAGGGTCCCACAGCTAAGCAGGCCTCTTCTGTTCCATCCACAGCGTACAACCCCAGTTGATGGTACACGGGCCCTTTTTACATGGCATTTGTCATGCGAAAGAGCCTCCAGAGTGTTGTACGATTGTGAGGAGCATTTCAGACGACATCCTCGCAATCACGTGATGCTGCTGGAGCCAGCAGACACCAATCGTGCACTATATCATTTTCAGCTTTTGGCCGAAAATGGTGCGTGATTGCACATCACTCTGGGGCCCCACATGCACTTACCGTATGTGCAGAGCCTCCAGAACCACGGCCCTTGCGCTTCCTCCCCCAGCGCAGCCTGGGAAAATTCCAGGCTGTGCTGGGGAAGGAAGAGGTGGAACCTTCACACTGCCTGCGAGCTGACAGGCAGCTTCTGTGGAGCAGAAGCAGTGAGGATGTGAGAGCCTCATGGAAGAGGCTGCTTGCATGATCCCCATGCAACCGCGCCTGATGCAGGTAAGTTGTGGAAAGGGCCACAGAGCAAGGCCTCAGCATACCTCAAACCTTGATCAGATATATTTTTCCCATCCTTCCAAAATGTGAACATAAGAAACCTCCCCCAAACCCTATTAATGAACATGTGGAGCTTCCCTTTCTTCATTTACACTGAGAACATGTACTTGCAATGAGGACAGGGTTGTCAGCATCCCTTATTGCATGGGATGTCCTTTATTTCAGGGCTGGAAAGGTTTTCCTGTTGTATAGACTGAACAAGATACCCTACAGCTTCATAGTTTGGACTGTGGGCCCTTTATAAAGACAGAAATGCGTGCTGCATGAAATTTATGAATGTAGACAATATGTTAATTTTACAAAGAAATACATGGCCAAGTTAACTGAAATCAATACTTTCACCTGGTATTTAGGTAGCAAATGAACTTTTTAATAGCTACTTCATGATTGTCAATCTTGCATGTCATGAATTTCAACTGTCCCTTATTGCTGTTTTGAAAACCTGGCAACAATAACACGGGACGATACACAGGAGAAAGCAAAGAGTAGCCCTCCAGTTACATTGTGGGGCCTATGTTGATGTCTGTTGGTACTATCTCTGTATGGAACAGGATTCTTTGGGATTTTTTTTTAAAAGACGATGCCTTTGGATGGTTAAAAACAAGCAGGAGTGCTGACATAATTCAATGCCTATTACTTTGTTGCATGTGCCAGTCTAATAAGGAAAGAAGACAGAGACTTTGGTGGGAGACGGATGGCATTCAGTGATGTCACCTGGAAGTATGCAGCTCAGCTCATTTAAGGAGGAGAAAGTAACAAAGTAAATGAATCACTTTTTTCAAAAGAGGTCTTTAAAAAAAAAAGACAGGTAGGACAGAAATGGAAAGGCACACATAAAACATAAGGGAAAGGGAATTTCCTTCCCCCATTCAGCATACCCCGAGATACTGATTGTCATCCAATTAGAGGCTGAAGGAAGGTTTGATTAATCTATCACAAGCAAAAGGGCCTGGCTTCCGTCACTAATCGGAGAGGTGTGAAAGCTGTGTTGGGGTCTCTGGAGACCTCCTTGGCTTCTGCATTAGCGTGATCAGGTGCTCCTGCATAGTCAGATTCTGGGACAACTGTCTCCTTTGAATTATAGCTAATTGTAAATAGGAGCTTATAGCTCAGGTGACTGTGTCAGGGATGCTTCCTATGAACTTGAGCAGTGAAAAGGACACAGGTTTGTCTCATACATGAAGTTTTGTTTCTGTTCTGAATTGTTCTGCACTGTTGACCTGTCTATTACATTCTATTGAAAGAAGCTTCTCTTAATGTTTTAAGAACCCTTTGTCCAAAGAGAGTCCTTACCAGGGGCCTGATAATTAGTTGGAGATGGTAATTAGTTGGAGATGAAGGAGAGACTTCTTATCTTATGGAGAAAATGGGGAAGTGTGACAAAGGAAAAGAAAGGATTGTTTTGTAGTGTATTTTTGCAAACAAAAACATGGCAAGAATGGTGCCACATCAAACCAAAGGATATGTAATCCAGCTCCTTGTTTTTCACAGAGTGACCAGTCAGATACATATGAGAAATCCACAAGCAAGACACAAAGTCCCTTTTCACATGGCATTTCCGATGCGAAAGGGCCCCTTGAGCATCGCGTAAATGTGAGGACCGCGCACACATTTTTTCATTTTCAGCTTGAAGCCAAAAATGGTATACAGTCATGCAGTGCTCCGGGGCCCCGTGCGCGCTTACCTTGTGTGCAGAGCCTTGGGAGCCAGGGAGGTCGCGCTTCCTGTCCAGTGCAGCCAGGAAGCTCGCGCAGAGCTGAAGAAGCAGGGAAGTGAGAGCCTTCCTCTGGAGGCTGCTCCCCAGCACCACGAAAAAGTAAGTTGTGAAAAGGATCAAAGACAAGAGGCCTCTTCTGCTGTTGTTACCACAGTTATGCTCCTTATGATGCTGGCAGTGGCATAAAAATATCGTGGCTAGTTGCCTGTAATAGCTTAACACATTAATTCCTCTCTACAGTCATATTCTAGGTATGGCTACAAAAGAGACAAAGCTTTCTAGGTAGTGGTAGCCCAGTTGTGCAACTCTTTTTGTTTAGTCATTTTGTTGTCCACATCACTCCTCTTTTTCAGGCATATATATATATGTATATGGCAATGAGCAAGTGTTTGATTTCTCTTCCACATGTGGCTTTTACTGTGTTTTAGTAGACATTTGTAATTTAGAACTTGAGATATTTGTAAGTTGTAGTTGTAACTGTGCTACCTGCTACCTGCACTGAGTTCTTATGCGGACTGCATTGAGTTCTTGTGACCCTTACCGTTGTCATTGGTGGCCATCACCACTATGCTGAGGAACTGAATATAGTAGGATATGTGCTGTTGTGCATACTTCCTTTTGCCTTGTCTCGGTTGCCCTTCTTCTTTAAACATTCCCGCTACTCCCTTTCCTAACATCATGTCTATTTCCACTCTTTTCTAGAATGATCTCTCTCTCTTGCCTTTTCGTAATGTACAGACCTCAAATATTGCAACCAGCTCTCAGAGAAGATGTGCTCCAGTCCTTCTTCCTATTACCAAATGAATTGAAAAGGTTCCTGTCAATCTTTCCTTATTCCATTTTCCTATGAGTAATTTTAGCAATATGCTCCTCACTTGTGAGAATATGAGGATTCCTGTGCAACTTTCTATGACTATTCTTACTTTAGGGCTTTATTTGGAAAAATTCTATTGTGTAAAAAATTTTTCATGTGGAAAAAAATACGTTTTAGAGCAGAAAATGTTATTTTCCTGTGTGTAAAACACATTGATTCGTGCAAAAACCAAAAACAAAACAAAACAAAACAAAACAAAACCCAAAAAAACCCACAAATCATTTCCTTTTTTTTTTGACAGTTTGTTAAGGGGCCATCCTTATCTCATGCAGATGTCTTTCCTAGCTTTGCTACTGAAGATTCTCTTAGCTGAATTGGACAGAGAGTGAACTTAAGGCCTTCTGTACACAGTGGATGATGTTTCCCAAGCTCAAAGAACAGAAAATTTGCCTTTGGGGGACTGTGGCCTACACAATCTCATGACCATGTTGGTTTGGGATTACAGGAGGTATAATAAAAAAAGTAAGCTTTCCCAGCTTCCTTTTCCTATGTAGTGTATTTTGCATTCATCCCACCTCAAATCTGAAACGGGAACTTGTCATTTCTTATTCTTCAGGTAGATTTTCCAAGTCACAGGAACATCCTCCTGCTCTTCTGTTGCCTTTGTGTCTATCACAAGAAATCCCAGCAAGTGGGTTGGTCTAGTGTTACGTGTGTGCAACTGGGCTGGTGGAAACAGAATTTCTGACTCTTTCTCATGGCAGCTCCTACGACCATCTGAAACTGCACTTTGAAACACCATTGAATGAGGTAAGAGGTGGTATGAGATGTGGGAAGGGAAGGGGGTGGGAGACCTTCTGCAAGTTAAACCTTTATATGCTTGGAAAGCAGATCCTGGAGCCAATTCATCAATCTTTAGAAGACAGGAGTTATCATTAAATCATCATCCTGTCAAAATATCTTCTACTTTTTCCCCAGTCCATCACCAACTTGATTTTAACCAATGCTATTTCTGCCCAGATATAGATGTTTTCTATGTCCCTGTATCATATCCTAGGGCTTGGTCTTTAGGAGAGATCATTTTATTGCACTGATAACAAAAAGGAACAAATCAGAAATTAGAAAGAGAGAAAGCTGACACTGATTGATGCCCAAGTCCTTCTTCTGATTTGCTGATTAAACTCATCAATCTATATGCAGAAGAGACGTCCAATGCAAATGGAACCAACCAGCCTTAGCAAAGTGATGTTGTCAGCATATAGTTGTGCAAAAGGGGAAGCTGCTTCTTCATTACCCACCCCCCCACACACACACACATAACAGAAATCTCTCAGTAAACACACACACACACACACACACACACACAGAGGCAATGATGACTTGGAAAATCATATTTATTTTAAAGGTCACTAAGCCTGAAATCCTAATTACATTTACTAACGTGAAGGGCTCAATGAACACAGTGGGACTTGAATGATACTGCATGGCCTCAGGCTGTACGATTTAAGTACCTGTATGTTAAATAGCATAAATGATAAGTAGCTCCAATTGTGTCCTAAGGCTTCAGTCCTACAGGCTCTATGTGGGGGGTCCAGAAGAAACACAGTATTTCAGATCTGCCCCCACCGCCACACGAAGAGAGAAGTCCACTGTTGGAAGAAGAGACTGGCCTCATATACCCAGGCATGGTGGAAATCTCTGTGCTGATTCTTTTCCGATGTCATCACTACCACTGCCACCACTGTCACAACCATCATTACTACCACCACCACCTCTTTATTTATGTCCTGTCTTTCTGCTAGACTGAAGCCAGCTTGCAAAAGACAGAAAATTATAATAAAGGTGTATATAATTAAATACATAAAAAGCTGAGATTAAAACAGTATTGAATTAACAGAAGAATTAAAACCATTTCAAGTATTACTTTGGCCTTTTCCGCACTGGGTGAGGGAATTGCCCCGTGCCAGTACTCACTGGACCTGTGTGCTCAAAAAAAAAAATAATAATAATAATAATAATAATAATAATAATAATAATAATAATAAAATTTATTTTTATCCCACCTCTCCCAATGGATCGAGGCGGCATTACAGCAATATAAAATACATTAAACATTAAAATGTACCCCATCCTCCCCACCCACACACCCTTTTAACCCCCTAAAACACATTAATTATTAAAACAATTAAAAATAAGATTAAAAACAAGAGGACAGTTGATGAGAGGCGGTGGAACACTAATCTGGGAGGCCTGTTGGAAGACTGCCTTTTTAAAGCAGTCAAGACTGGTAATATGCCGGGTCTCTTCTGACAGGCCATTCCATAGTTTGGGAGCAATAGAAGAAAAGGTCCTCTGGGTAACTGCAGCCAACCTAGTTCTGACTGGCTGCAGTAAGTTCTTCCCAGAGGACCTTAGTGTGCGGGGCGGATTATATGGGAGAAGGCGATCCCGCAGGTAGGGTGGCCCCAAGCCATGAAGGACTTTAAAGGTAAGAACCAACACCCTGTACTGTGCCCGGAAACTAATAGGCAGCCAATGTAACGACTTCAGAATTGGTGTTATGTGGTCAGTTTTAGGTCTACCGGTGACCAACCTGGCTGCCATATTCTGAACTAATTGAAGTTTCCGGACTAAGCATATGGGTAGCCCTATGTAGAGCGCATTGCAGAAGTCAAGTCGTGAAGTTACCAGCGCATGTACCACTGTTTTTAGGTGTTCCAGGTCCAGGAAGGGGCGCAGCTGGCATATCAGCCAGAGCTGATAGCAGGCACTCGTGGCCGCCGCATCAATTTGAGCTGTCATCTGAAGCGGCGAATCCAAGAGCACCCCCAAGCTGCGGACACAGTCTTTCAGGGGAAGTGTGACCCCATCTAGAACTGGTTGGCAAACCTCCATACCTGGGCTAGGGCCCTTAACAGCGAGTACCTCCGTCTTATCTGGATTCAGCTTCAGTCTGTTTTTCCTCATCCAGTCTATTACTGCTTCAAGGCATTCGTTTAGAGGCGAGATGCCATCCTTAGTTGATGCTCTTATCCGAGGCATGGAGAGATATATCTGGGTGTCATCAGCATCCTGATAGCACCTTGCTCCATGCCTCCTGATGATCTCTCCCAGCTGTTTCATGTAGATGTTAAATAGCATTGGGGACAGAACGGCGCCCTGAGGGACGCCAGATTTAAGCTCCTTTTTTGAGGAGCAGCTGTCCCCAAGCATCACCATCTGGTGTCTACCTGAGAGATAGGACTGGAACCACTTAAGTGCAGTGCCCCCAATCCCCAGCCCTCTCAGGCATTCCAGAAGGATACCATGGTCTATGGTATCGAAAGCCGCTGAGAGGTCCAAGAGTATCAGCAGGGTCACACTTCCCTTGTCAATACATAGGCGTAGATCATCCACTAAGGCGACCATGGCAGTCTCGACTCCATATCCTGCCCTGAAGCCAGTTTGAAATGGATCTAGATAATCTGTTTCATCCAAGACAGCTTGGAGCTGAAGGCCAACAGCCCTCTCGATCACCTTGCTTAAAAATGGAAGATGGGAGACTGGTCTGTAATTATTCATATCCAGGGGATCTAGGGAGGGCTTTTTTTAGAAGCGGCCATACAATTGCTTCTTTTAAACAAGCTGGAAAATTGCCCTCCCTGAAGGATGCATTAATAATATGTCTTAAGTGGGTCTTAATTGCAACTCCTCCCTCGACGACCAGCCATGAAGGGCAGGGATCAAGAGGGCAAGTTGTCTTTCTTACCTTTCCAAGGAGCTTGTCCACGTCCTCGGTACTCACAGACTGAAACTGATCCAGTATAATCCTGTTCACGGGGTCGCCGGATACTCCATTTGTAACTTCTGCTATAACACCGGCATCCAAGTCGGCTCTTATCTGAGAGATTGTATCTGCGAAATGATTATTCAAGGCATCACAGCAAGCTGCGTTAGGTTCTAACAACAAGTTCAGGGGAGTGGGTAACTGTGTTAGATCCCTTACCACCCTGAACAGCTCTGCTGGACGAGAAGTCGCAGACACAATACGTGCAGAGAAGAAAGTCTTCTTCGCTGCATCTATTGCCACTCTATAGGAATGAAGGAATTCTCTATAGTGTGTCCTGTCAGATAAGAGTCGAGATTTCTGCCAGTTGAGCTCTAGTCGTTGTCCAGCCTGTTTCATATTCCTGAGTTCTACTGTATACCAAGGACTGTGATTTGCAGCAGGCTGGAAAGAATGCTTGGGAGCAATTGTGTCGATAGCCCTAGTAAGATCACAATTCCAGGTATTAACTAGGGCTTCGACAGGATCACTGGTGATACCAACCATAAAACCCTCGAGGGCTTTCTGGAATCCAATAGGTTCCATTAACCTTCAAGGGCGGACCATTCTAATAGGTCCACCACCCCTGCAGGGGCAGATAGCAGCCACTAGTCTAACCCTGACCAGGAAATGATCCGTCCATGACAAAGTGGTAGCATTTATTATCTCCACCCACGGCTGTGCCTGTTCCGTACTAAAGACCGCATCAAGGGTATGACCTGCACAATGTGTTGGCTCAGAGGCTAATTGGGATAGGCCCATGTTTGTCATAGATGCCATGAACTCCCGAGCCGCACCAGTCAAACTGGTCTCAAGTGGGATATTGAAGTCGCCCAGAACCAGAAGTCTGGGCGATTCCAACACCAGCTCTGTCAGCTCGGCCAGGGAGTCTGATAGGCAGTGGGGTGGTCGGTACACTAACAGAATCCCTAGACTATCCCTTGCCTTCAGGATCAGGTATATACACTCAAAGTGGTCTGTTTTCCGGACAGGTATCCTGGTCAGCATAAGATTGTCATTGTAAACCAAGGCTACTCCTCACGCCCGCCCACTTCCCCTTACCTGCTCACTGACAGAGTATCTGGCTGGCAAGGCCTGGACCCAGGTTGTGCCACTATCATCTTCCAGCCAGGTCTCTGTAAAGCATGCCAGGTCAGCTTCTTCATCCTTTAAAAGGTCATGGATGATATGCGTTTTCTTTTTCATTGACCTGACATTGCACAGGAGCAAGGAAAAGTTCTGTGGTTGGTTTGGTTCGCTCTCCAGACACCTTGGAGTAGCAGGGCAAATGGAAGGTGAGATAGGTATTAAATATCTATCTCTCCTTCCTCTGTAATGACATTTCGCCCTGCTATCACCATATCTCCCTTTGCCGAGCACAGTACTTATTGTCGCTCCCCGTTGTTCATCCGTTACATCCAACCGCCCCATCACGAAAAAATACCCCCTGCTTGCCCACACCCCCACCCACTCCTACTCCCCCTTCCTTCCTCCCTCTCCTAATTATAAGGCCAGGCAGCAGGGTGTAGCCAGCAGCAAGTCCCTCTGTGTTCTTCTCTCTGACTTCTTTCAAAGGCCAGGCAGGAGGGTGTGGCCAGCAGCAAGCCCTCCATGACAGGGTCCAGGCTGGTCCAGAGCAGTCTGTGGCCGCTGCTCCTCACTGCTCCGGGGACAAAAATGGCGGCTTCCGGTTGGTCGAGGCTCTCCACCAACTGGTGAAGGTCGCCAGCCTAAAGTCCACCCCTGGCAGATCTGCAGGCTCACACTGGTGCGAGCCTGAAAATCTGCACCAGAGCATGGCCAT
>CAOLHI010004103.1:0-135611 GCA_948474755.1 Ctenosaura bakeri | reverse complement strand
ATTTAACAACAGTGCTGGAGAGGAGGTCTTTTTCAATAGTCATGGTGAATTAGTGGCTGGATTTGATCTCATCAACTGGCTCATTTTCCCAAACCAATCCATCAAGAGAATCAAAATTGGAAGGATGGATCCAGAGGCTTCTCCAGGCAAAGAGATCACTGTTGAAAAGAAAAAAATCTCATGGCATAAAGAATTTAACCAGGTGAGATCTATCTGTAGATTTTTTTTAAAAAAAGTTGAATAGCAAAGATATTTCCATGATCATCAGCCCTATTTTTTTCATGATTACCATACAAAGTCTGAACAGCAAAATCTTTGTGTATCATCAACTCCATGGTTTTTTCTTCCTCATGATTTTCGCATGATTAACAAGCAATGATTTCACTTCTAGATGTCTTAATTACATCTAGAATTAGCTGAGAGAGAAAACTGGTCAACAAACACAAGCTCCACTTTTTATTTCTAGATCTTGCCCCTTGCTGTGTGTAATGAGAACTGTCATCCAGGATACAGCAGAAAAAAGAGGGAAGGGGAACCATTTTGTTGCTATGATTGTGCTGCATGCCCAGAAGGAAAAATATCAGATAAGAAAGGTAAGAGACATACAGAGCTATGAAATAAATAAATATAATGGTGTATGAAAACTATGAAATATGTCTACATGTTGAGGGGGAACAAACGCTGATCCCGGATACTAGTACAGTTGGCTCTCCACATTCATTAAGACTGGGGCACAGGACCCCCATAGAAGTGGAAAAATGGAAATATCAAAAAGTGTGTGTGTGTGTGTGCGCGCGTGCGTGCGTGGGAACGGGGTGGAAGCATTCGGGGGTGAAATGGAAACCCAGGGTCCAAATCTGGTCAGGGAAAGGAGAAGGAAAGTTGTGTGGGCATGGTGGACGTACACTTTCTTTTCTCATCCATCTCCTTCCTTGGTTCTGTGGGGGGGCACTGGAGAGGATTTGTGGAGCTAAGAAATTGGGCTGAAAGCCATCCTTAGCTGGCTAGGCACTGGCTGGTGGAGGAGGAAGTGGATTTTTTAAAGGCTGCACGTCCTCATCGGAGTCACAGAGAGGGAAGGTTCTCCCATGAAAGCAGTTCTTGAAGTGGGGGTGCAGGGGTTTAGGGAACTCACAAATAATCAGATCCAGGAAAGTTAAACCTACAAACATAGAGGGCAACCCATATTAATGAACATAGGGCACTTACGGTTTAATGCAATTACAATAAAGAAAAATTATGAATTAGAAAGGACTTTCTTTCTCCAATAGGTCCCAGGATATTAGTATTTCTCCAAGCTTTCTATTCCCCGGTTTCCACTTTTGTGAGATGATAGGAAGCCCTCTGTATTATCATGAATGACTTTGATTGGTTGCTGTATTAATTGTACTGTCCAGAATTCACTAAGGCAGTTACAAATGCATAACCTAGGCCCTTTTCACACAGCATTTGTCATGAGAAAGGGCCTCTGGAGCGTCGTGCGATTGTGAGGAGCATTCCACATGACATCCTTGCAATCACACGATGCTGCCGGGGTCAGCAGGCACCAATTACGCAATATATAATTTTCGGCTTTTGGCCTAAAATGACACACAATCATGCGTTGCTCCGGGGCCCTACCCGCATTTACCATCCATGAAGAGCTTCTGGAGATGCAGCCCTCGCGCTTCCTCCCTCTGCACAGCCTGGGAAAATACCTGGCTGCACTGTGGAAGGAAGAGGCAGAGCCCTCACGCTGCCTGCCAGCCAGCAGGCAACTGCTGCGGAGATGGAGCAGAGGGGACACAAATGCCTCTTGGGAGAGGCTGCTTGCATGATTTCTGTGCAACCGCACCAGAAGCAGGTAAGCTGTGGAAAGGGTCTACTTAAGCATTCATGATTATTTCATATTCATGATCCCTGTATATATTCCCATCTTAGGGGATATGAAGGGACCATGAAAATCCCCCAATCCCCACTTACCAGGCAGCAGCCACTACACTCAATGAAGGGCCTGTTCCCCTGTCAGTGGGGAAGCAGCTGACATTTCCACCCCTCCTCATGCAATTGATCCCCAGCCCAAGGTGTATTGCAACAGGGACTTTGATTCTGGCTGTTGAACTGAAGAACATTCATGGAAAGAGATGGGGCCATCAGTCAGCTGTTGCCTGATTGACAAGAGGACAGACCTCTATCAATCACAGCAGGGGCTATCCAGCAAGTGGAGACTGTGGGGGAGGTTGGACCAGGAGGTACTACATAGCTATGGAACTACAGTGGCCATGCATTCATAACCACCCTTTCAATTCCAGCCACTGTTTTCAACGGTGTATTAATCTTTCTAAGCATATGTTTTAAATTGTTTTAATACTGTTAATAGTTTAACTCTGTTTTAATATTTGCCTTTCGTACGTTTCAACTATATTGTACTAATTTTAATTTGTAAGCTGCCTCAAGTGCCAGTTTTGGTGGAAAGGCAGATTTTAAATAAAGTTCATCGTCATCGTAAAAGCCAAAATTATAGGTGTTCAGAACTTTTAAAAAGGCACCCTCAATCCAAAGTTTGATGGTATGACCACATCTCATTGACAAAAGTATCTGTGCTGTTTGTTTTTGCCTGTCTCTTCTGGTTTACAAATCCACGTGCCTGATCACAAAGTCACAAAACCTGGCGTGTTATCCAATAGGGCCAAAATGAAGACCTTAGTAAAGGTTTGAAGGCCATCCATCAGCCAATTCAGGCACCTCCTGTTTAGATTTAGGTAGAACTAGGTCAAGAACAAGCAGATCAGTTTTCCAGCATCCATTTGGTTTTTGTTTGATTGGTCTGGATTGGGGGGTTTGCTGCAGAATTCATTGGGCTGGGTGAGGGATTACTGGTTTTGGACCATTTAGAATGTGACCTGGCATGAAAGAAACTTTATGGATCATGAGACCAGCCAAACACTTGTTTCATTCAGACCATAAGTGAAATCATCAATATCAATGTAGGTATTTCCCAGTACCTTATTTGCAGGTCTTATGTTTGTTCCTCAGAATCTTCTGTAGGCCTGGGAAAGCTTGTGGAAGAAACGTTTCTAGTCAGTATGGACTATTGAGAGTTTAGCTAATGCTTTAGCTTTATGTATAGAGAAGTTTATTAATGAGAGCCTTATTTTTTGAATTTTCTCCTTCCCTATGTAGGACTTAGTAGCTAGTAACAGAAATCACTTTTCCTTCTCAACAAGCAGCTCCACTACATCCTAAAGATCATGCAGCGGTCAAGCCAATTCAGCATTTCCTATACAGTGACGTCTTGACTTTTGTGAGGCTTTAATGTGCAGACTTCTCACAAAAATTAAAAAAAAAACCCTGCATATAAATGCACCCACCCGCCCAAGTCCACTTCCTCCACTTCCACTTCATCCCAGGCTGCCCCTCCATTATCCTTCCTGTTGCCCATACTGCCTGCCTTCTTTCTGCACGTGAGGGCAAGAAGCAGGCGAATGGAGGGGGAAACACTTCCTCCCCATTCCATTCCCCTCCCAGTTGCCCACATGCCCTGCCTTTCTTCTGCCCGCACAGGTGACAAACAAGCAAATGAAGGGAGAAACACACTCCCCTTGTCCATTCTTCTGTTTGTCGCCCACATGGCTTCCCTTCTTCCTGTGCTTGCAGGCTAAAGGCAGGCAAACGGACGGGAAAATACTTACGGTATCCCCCTCTGTTCTTTTGTCTCCCACTCACCCTGCCTTCTGAGCACGCAGGCAACAGGAAGGAGAATGGTGGGGGGAAAGCTTGCACGCACATGAACCTTCCCTCTCCTATTCCCTTCCTTTTGGTCAGGATGCAGAGAAGGAAGTCAGCATACCTGGGCAAAAGGCCAGGGAATCGGAGGTGGAGGATGGAGGTGAGGGAAGTGGGCACCTTGCGAAAAATGAAATTCACAAAGGAGAAACCCACGAATGTGGATGGAGAACTGTATATCTCACCATACCTCAGATATATTTCTGGATGTTTAAAAATTCACTATTCTTTTTTCTTAGAAAACATCCTTTAACTTCAGGGTAGAGCAGCAATGAGGAATGCTTTCAAAATCAGAATTTTATAGGAAAAGCCACCAGTATGAGGGAGGGGGAACCAGTAAATTTAATAGATGATACAGAAGAGAGAGTGGAACTCATTATCTTCCATTGGTCTTAATGTCACATATATTCTTCTCTTCAGATATGGATGACTGTTTCAAATGCCCAGAAGATCAGTATCCAAACAATGATCACACCCAGTGCCTTCCAAAGATTCCAACTTTCCTCTCTTATCAAGAACCCTTGGGGATTGCTTTATCTTCCCTGGCTTTCTTTTTCTCTCTCAACACAGCCTTGGTGATGTGGATTTTCATCAAACACCAGAACACACCCATCGTCAAAGCCAACAACAAGGATCTCACCTACTGTCTGCTTGTCTCCCTCCTCCTCTGCTTCCTCTGCTCCTTCCTGTTCATTGGACAGCCTCAAACAGTTACCTGTTTCCTACGACAAGTCTCTTTCGGCATCGTCTTTTCAGTGGCTGTTTCCTCGGTCTTGGCCAAAACCCTCACTGTGGTTCTGGCTTTCATGGCCACAAAGCCGGGAAGCAGGATGAGAAAGTGGGTGGGGAAAAGACTGGCGTGTCCCGTGGTTCTTTCCTGTTCCCTTTTCCAAACAGGAATTTGCACTGGGTGGCTCTGGGCTTCTCCTCCATTCCCAGATTTGGACTTGCACTCTCTTTCTGAGGAAATGGTGCTAGAATGTAATGAAGGGTCCCCTGTCATGTTTTACATTGTTCTGGGCTACATGGGAATCCTGGCTCTCACTAGCTTTGTGGTGGCTTTCCTTGCCAGGGGCTTACCCAGCACCTTCAACGAAGCCAAGCTCATCACTTTCAGCATGTTGGTCTTTTGCAGTGTCTGGATCTCTTTTGTCCCAACCTACCTGAGCACAAAGGGAAAATACATGGTAGCTGTTGAGGTCTTCTCCATCTTGGCTTCTAGTGCTGGGCTGCTGGTTTGTATCTTTTATCCCAAGAGTTATATCATTGTAATGAGACCTGACCTGAACTGTAGGGCGGAGCTACTCAAAATGGGAAATAAATAGGCAGTATAAGGCTTTTGTGGAATTGTAACATTCTTCAGCCATTAAATATGCCAGGAAGCAAACACAAACAGGGCTTTCACAAGCAGAAATTTCCTCACATTTATCATTTTGAAGACACTGGGCAACTTATGATGCATTTTGTGTTTTCCCAAATGGATCTCCTGAACTCAGGACAAATATGGAAAAATGTGGAGGTGAACATGGGATTTGTGTTTTGAGCAGAGCATGGTGTCCTGTGCGACCTCCATAAAGTGCAGATATTTTCGTACAGTGAAAGCTTACTCTAGAATCACTTAAAAAGGAAAATTAACAAATCCTCCTGCCCTGACCCCATCATGTTTATGTACTTAATGAGGCCTTGTTGTTGTGGTAGTGTGGTTATCGAGACTCTAAAGCAAACCTATCATGGGCTTTTCTTGGAAAGATTTGTTCAAGTGTTCCAGATCCCAGATTCACACTCTTAATGCAGGGTAGACAAGATTTGACCTGCCAGTTGCATACGGCCCCAATGTAACCCCCATCATTTCCTGGTATCAACCTCCCACAAAATGCACAAATGGCCAGCTACTCCCTTAGAAACCTCAGTGGGTATGACTGACCATTTAAAAGCTACTTTATCCCTTCCCCCTGCCTATCTTAGGTCAAAAATAGCTTTTCAGTTTTGAAAAAATGTGCAGTGATAGCCTGCTGGGTGGCCCCCAGACCTTCAAAAATTGCTGAGTCTTTTCTAACTCTTGTACCACCTGTTTGCCTATTTTCTAACTTCAAGCCAAATGAGATAAATTAATATGTTGTAAGCAGTGCCACAAATTAAACAGCATTTTTCATTTAAATTTATTAACGGTGTCAATGAAAAATTAGGTAGGAAGGAATTAGATGGAGTTCATACACTACCATTGTCATTTCATGCCTGCCAACTGGGGAAGAGAATGAGAGAATTCCACACTGATTGGTACTGTATGGTTGTTCTGGGAGGAAGGGAGAGGTAACTCAGATCACAACATTACCTCCTGTACTGAATCAACTGATCTGTGAGGAGGGGAGACTGCTCTGGGAAACAACTTTGGAACTCATGGGCCTGGAAACATTCTCTATGTCCTTCAAGTCTGAAATAAACATGTGGCTGTGCTGGGTGCCCATTATTACCGGTACTTCCTGTTTATTTGTTACAGTTCTATTCCGCTTTATCATATAATCTGTTTTTCTTAGGCCTTAACTGGTCCCTCTTTGCAGATCCATTGCCCTGCCCTCTCTAGAGTGGTAGCCAGAGGGTTTTGTGGCTGTTCAGCACCTCTCTGAAAGACAAGTAAATGTGCCAATCACTACCTGAGCATTCAAAAACCACACTACCAATACCAGAGAATGCCTTGCATTTGCTACCATACAGGCTATTTAAGATGAAGACACAATTTTAATTGAAGACAAACCCCAAGCAAGTTATTTTGGCACACAATGCTGAAATTCCCACAAACATGCCTCCTCATACCTCTATACATACAAAAAGGAGAAATCAAATAACATCACCTTGCCTTTTGCTGATACCCAAAATCTGCTGCCTGAGATACATACCTCACTAGAAGCAAGCCCTGAGCTGGTTCTTTCATATCTATACTATGTTCTGATTTTAAAGATCTCCCATAAAGGAGATGTCCGTGCAAAAGAAGGAATTATGCAAGCTTCCAGAGGCAGCTCACAAAAAACAAACCAACTATGCCTGCCATAGCTTGTTCTTTAAACTACAGTTATTGACATAAACTCTATTTGAGGGAAGGAAGGACTGTGTGATTCTGCAAGTAAAAATATAAAATGTAAAGATTCTTTAACCTAATAACATTTTATATTTTTGTTCTTATATTCTTCTTACTTGACAAGTATTTCAGAGCTAGTCATTTCTGGACCTAGACACTAGAGAGCAGTAAACCCTTACAGTTGGAAATTTGGACTTTACAAATCTTGAAGTACCCTAAGATTTATACTGAGAAATACCTATAAATATCTGTGCTAGAGCCCTGAAGCCATTTATACATGTAAAATTACTTGGTTGGGAAAAGAAGGTGCATAAAACTTTTGGTGTATGCTACTTCTCTGCTCCAAGTCAAAGTTTCAAGATTTCAAATGGAATCACAGAGTTGGAAGAGACCACAGGGGCCATCCAGTCCAACCCCATGCCATGCAGGAACCTACACCAAAGCATTCCCAACAGATGGCCATCCAGTCTCTGCTTAAAAACTTCCAAAGAAGGAGACTCCCCCAAACTCCGAGGCAGGATATTCCACTGCCAAACAGCTCTAACCATCAGGAAGTTCTTCCTGAGGTTCAGGTGGAATCTCTTTTCCTGCAGCTTGAATCCATTGCTCCTTGTCCTAATCTCTGGAGCAGCAGAAAGCAAGCCCGCTCCCTCCTCAACATGACATCCCTTCAAATATTTGAACATGGTTATCATGTCCCCTCTTAACCTCCTCTTCTGCAGACTAAACACACCCAGCTCCCTAAGCTGCTCTTCATAGGGCATGGCTTCCATACCCTTCACCATTTTGATCAACCTCCTCTGGGCAACCAAATAAATAATAAATAAAACTTTAAAAATTTTAAAAATTGAATTAAATCAGAAAAATTAAAACAAAAAAATTGAAAACATCAAAATCAGGAATCAAACATGAGAACAGTTTAAAAGGGCAGCTTGAAAACATGTATCTTCACACACTTTCCAAAAGCAGTGAGGGGAATGTCAGGATTGGCAGGATTTGGTTCCTCTGAGCATGAGGAGAGTGCAATCTATGAAGCAAGGCTTCAACGCAGCAGAGGGTCCCAGTGAAGCATAAAAAATTCCAGAGGCTCATTAAGTAGGACTTAGAGGCAGAATTTATTGCCGCACTCTAAGAGAAAGGCTTGGCAAAACATTCCAGCAGCAATTAGACAAACAAGAATAACAAGAGATAACAGAGGAAAAAATGAGCAGCACCTCCCCTTACAATTAGTAAACTGTCAGTGGCATGACAGGTCCAGCTAGGCGTTTCTAACTGGCAGCTGGTCAAGGTAAACACCAGCCTTTTTATGCTTGTCACCCTGAAACAAGTGGGGTGACCCAATCAGTGCTCTGGCGTGTGGCCTTCTCTAGTACACAAGTCATAGCCTAAACAATCCTGCTGACCTTGCACCTGTTTGTCTGGCCACATCGCCTCTTCCTCTGCTGTCCACTCAGAGGAAACCTTGCCTGCCCAGCAATAACCTTGACAGGGAATTCATTCCACAATCTGGGAGCAACACACAAGAAATCTCTCTGCCAAGAGTCAAACCAAGCAGGCCTTTGTAGATGTTAGAATTCTTGACAAGACCTGTCCTGAAGATCTTAGCATCCAAAGAGGAGGTAACAAGAGAAGACCCCTTACAGCAGCCATTCTTGACCTCTGATTCTCCAACTGTTCTGAACATCAACTCACAGAAGCCTCCACCAGTTGGCCAATGATGACAGATTCTGGGAGCTGAACTCCCAAACAACTAGAAGACCAAAGGTAGAGAATGGCTGCCTTAGACAGTCAGGTCTCATATAAGGTGTTAAAGATTAAAGATTGGGCCTGGAAAGTAGCAGTCAACCAATGCAGGTTTTTCAGCATGGGGCAGTTTGAATAGACTTATTGAAATCAATGAGATTTATATTAATCAGCCCTGAAACAGGGTTTCAGATGTTAAATTGCTAACTACCGCAAAACTCGAACGGCTTCCCTCACCACACCCCTGCATTAGTTTGCTTTAAAAAAGAACACTTCAGGAAATACCAAGAGTGACTTTTGGGAGAGGGAATAGACTTGTTAGCTTGGTATTGATCACAAATTTCTGGGCTGAAAATGTGCCCAGAGATGTCCTGTTCCTTAATTCTTACTACACATGAGCTCGCCTAAACTCCTATTTTGTACATAGCTTCATCTGGTAGACCTCAGAGTTCTAGTAAAAAAACAAAACAAAAAAAGACATCACAAACCTGAAGTCAGCCCATCCCTATTCTAAATAAACTCAATGCGACAACTTCAGACAAACTTGCAAGCAGCAATGATCATGCCTCTTGTTCAATAGATAACTTTTTTAAAAAAAAACATAAGCAGGTTGAGAATTGTGCAGCTCTCTAGATGTTGTCAACTGCAACTACCATAAGCCCTATTCAGACTAGTCAGTGGTGAAAAACACTGGGGACTCCTGTCCAATGACATCTGGATGGCTGCAGGATTCCCACCCTTGATCTCCATTTTTAACTTTTGAAATCAGAGGCACTGATTGCCTTGGCTCGAGCACACTGGTTGCACTGGCTTGGGCACATTCGTGGATGATGCTTGAAATTCAAAAGGTGGGTTGCTACATCAACAGAGCAGCTAGACCACTATGTCCAGTAAACTAGATTGTTAAAGAGAGGCAGCTATTTTATTTGCCAGGTTTTTTCCATAGCACAAAAGCCTCAGTGAAATTAAAAACCGTTCATGTGCAAAACCATTAACGTCTTAAGCCCCACTCACCTCAATCAAATCTAAGTGCAATAACTTAGTCTGGATTCAAACTGTGGATTTATAAAGAGTGAGCTACTTGACTAAAACCAGTAATGAGAAAAGGTAACAAAAAAAATAGAAACTGGGTAAAAATTAAATCCAGACACAAGCCAGAGGGATGGAAAGACCAAAATATAGACAAAGCAAGGACAAGTATGTCCAAGTCCACTGGAAAACAAGGAAACAAATGAAGAAACCACAGTGAAAATGCATACATGATGAGGGAGTGGTGTGTCTCAAGAGCTGCAAATACTCGTGACCTATCTGCTCGTCTGTATAGTCCTAGCCACATAGTAGACTCAAGATTAAGCAAATTTTGATGCACACTAAGGCAGTACACTGAAGAACTTGTTCTGCTTTTATCATGATTTAGAGACAAGCTAAGTATATCCACCACAGTTGCATCATCAGGAAGAAAAGAGGTCTGGGAAAAGTTTAGGGCAGCCAAGGTTACCAGTGTCAAGCTGGGCTCAGGTAAAGTCCACTTGTGACACAACACATCCCCAGTCCATACAATGAAAATTTGGGGGAACAGCAACTCCATTTTGGTCCTAAATAACCTGTGTCTTCCCCTATCAAATGTCCTCTAGATGTGTTGGGCTACAGCTCCCACCTTCTTCAGACAGCATATGCCCTGACCAGGGATGATGGAAGCTGTAGTCTGACACCTGGAGAAGGCTTGAGGAAGACAGATGTCACCTTCTGCTCCCATATCACATCTGGGACCTGTTGGAAGATCTGAGAATGCAGCTGCATGCTTACTTGGAAGTAAGCACTACTGAACTTATGTTGCAGCCTTAGAGACAGAATAGTGAAGAAACAATTGCCCAGTTCAAACCGTGTCTTGACTACACTATATAAGGCAATCTCCTTCAGTTCCAGACTCCTGAAATACTGTGATAATATCAATATACCTTAATGGGGTTGCAGTTTGGTCTGCTGTACCAATGTATACAAAGTACCTATTATTATTATTGTCACCAGTAGAGATCAAGGAATACAGCATAAATTTTAGTTTAAAACATCACCCTGGAGAAATTGCCAGAAGAGTGTGAACTGGGGCAGAAAGAAATACTTTGATAGCTGGCAAAACAAAAAATAATTTTAGCATGGAAAAGCTTCTCAGCTGGATTTAGCAGGGTACCACAAATAGCAAAATGATAGCTTGGTGTACAAAATTATCACTTACACTTTTTTTTAATGAGTTGAGGCAAAACAACAACAACCCTGCTTGTGTTTTAGTATCTGCAAATTTTTGTCATGTTTCTCACAAAGGCAGAATATCAAAATCTATGACCAACAGCACTAGGAGATTTATTATGTTCGTCTTCATCCAGTGTTCCAGAATACTTGCTCTCCACAAACATATTTCCAAATAGTAAGTTCAATGAATCACTGACAAAGAGGCTAAAATTCAGCTTTCTTCAGTCTGGGCTTCTTTAGATGCACTAGGCTGTATCTCCCAGAATCCTCCAGCCAAATAGCTCAGGAATACTGGCAGTTGCAGTTCAAAACATATACCAAGCACCAAGCTGGGGAAGGCTGAGCTACAGGTAACCATCTTGCAATGGGCAGAAGCTAACACTTGCAACTTCAACACTCCAGCATGAAAGATGGACCAATAGGAGCCTATGTTAACTATACATTTGCATGTAACATCCTTTGAAGCCTCTTTCTGGATCACAGTCTTCCTCTGGAAAACCTTTACAGTGATGCTGTGTGGTTGAAACTCCTTGTCCTCTCTCCCATGTTCCAGCTATTCCCAAGTACAATTAGATCACAGCATGGCTAACATGACTCCCCCATAGACATGATGATGAAACTCCCAGTCCCACAACTACTATTCTGGCAGACCTGGAAAACTGTTGTCACTGTTATGTTCCTTCTTGTTGACTCCAGCTTATGGCAACCCTATCACAAGGTTTTCTTGGCAAGCTTTGTTCAGAAGAGATTTATCACAGTTTTCCTTTAAGGGTGAGAGAGTGTGACTTGCCCAAGCTCACTCAGTGGGTTTCCATGGCTGAGCTGAGATTCAAACCTTGGCTTCTCAGTATCCTAGTCCTACACTCAAAACATTACTCCATACCTGCTCTACCTACAACGCTACCATAATACAGCGTTCTGTCAATAGCTACTTGCCAGGTAGGCCTCCATGTCTGTAATGAATTATGTTTTCATCCACCCCTCCAGTCAACGCAGAGACGCTACCCTTCCATTCTCGTGAGTTCTCCGGTGAGCAAGGAGTTCTTTCTGTTTGCTGAAGCAGTCCCCACATGCATCACAAACGTAAGGCCTGTCACCTCGATGCCTCCGCTGGTGTTTGTAACAATTGGACAGGTCCCCAAAGGATTTCCCGCACTCGGCACAGCGGTAAGGCTTCTCACCCGAGTGGATCCTCAGGTGAGTGGTGAGGTGATACAGCCGGGTGAATCTCTTTCCACACACAGCACACGGGAAGGGCCTCTCCCACCGGTGGATCCCTTTGCGCAAAGCAAGTTCCTGCCTGGCACGGAAGCTCTCCTCGCACTCTTGAAACTGATGGGGTTTCTTCCCCAAAAGAATGCCATTGCCTGGCTTTCTGGGTCCTTGGTTTCCTGCAGCACTTCCTTCACCCTGGTGGTCTGTGAAGGTCGGACTGCTGGGCCCTTTCTTAGCCTTCTTCTTCGGATGCCAACCTCCTCTTCCGATGAGCCATCTCGCTCACCTGGGCGCCTATCCTCCTCCCAGTCCGACGAAGTGCCTTCACCCATTTTCTTCCACAATTCCCTGGGCAGCTCCAAGGAGTTTTCAGGAGGGTATTCAGTAGTTTGGATAGTAGTTCCACTACCTGCTGGGATTTAAACACAACAAAAGTCCAATTTTTATTCCTACTGCTACAGTCAAATTGTTCCCAGAAATGGGCTGTGCCTAAGGGATCATCTGTACCTGTAAATTTAAAAAGAGTGGATTTGTATTATAAGCATTTGTGGGGATAAGATGAACTTTTTTAAAAAAGTGTATGTCATCATGGATTTGATATGAGTTGTACAGGGTTGAACTTATAGTCTGTGGTGACACATAACTTTGCAATGTGTTGCGACAAAATATTGTAGCCTTTTCTGACAGACGAAATCCTCAAGCTATTAAAAGTTTGTAGTGGTGGTGATGGTGCTCCAAGTAATTCCTTACTTAGGGCAGCCCTAAAGCAAACCAAGGTTTTCTTGCTAAGGGGGGGTTTGCCTTTGTCTGTGCTGAGGGTGACAGAGTGTGACTTGCCCAAAGTCATCTAGTGGGTTTCCATGGCCAAGCAGGGATTTGAACCCTCCTCTACAGAGTTATAATCCAATGCTCAAACCATTACAACACACTGGTTCCCATTAGTACTTTTAGTAGTACTTTCCTTTTGTACTTTTGCAAACCCTGGACCCTACCCTGCCCTCGAGCACATGGATGCCTCTCTCTTGTTCTTCATCAGCCTCATTTTAGTTCCTGTTTCTCAGCACACCTGAAGAGATGATAAACATTGCTATACCTGCTTATCCACTCATTCCTGAGCATGTCCATCCGGAAACAAAATATAGTAACAAAGGGCAGTCCAAGCAACTCAGCATACGTCAGATGACAAGAGATGGTGTTTTAAGGCACTGAAATCAGGGATGGCAATGTGGCAGCCCTCTAGCTCATTGTCCCTTTCACATTACACAGTTATAGTACTATGGTTCCAATTTCACTGTCATACCTGCATACGGAATCCTGGAATCTGTAGTTTGGGGGGACACTTTAGCTCTCTAAATGCTCCTCCCTAAAGTGTGAATTCCAGGATTTCACAGCAAGAAAACATGACAGTTAAAGTCGAATCACAATGCTATAGTTATGTAGTGTGAAAAGGCCCAGAGTTGCACTGCAACAGTCAGTGATTATGTTGGCTAGGGCTGGTCAGATTTTTTGACCCAACAACATCTGGAGTGCCACATAATTTCTAATCATTTAACTAAAAAAAAAATTACCACGGAACGAGCAAGACAGTCCATTATCCCTATAGGGTTGACCCTCCACATTTGCTGGGGTCAGGGGCACCCATGCAAAAGTGGAAAAATCACAAACATCAAAATGTGAGTGTCTCTCTGTGGGAAGGGGATCAAGGAAGGGTGGGGAGAGCAGGCACTCAGGATCCAAACCAGTTCAGAGAAAGCAGAGGAACAGGAGACGGGCCAGCATGGCAGCCCTATACTTCCTTTCTCTTGCCCATCTCCTTCTTTGGGTGTGGGGGGGGCATTAAGAAAAGGTTTCTAGTGCTGAGAAATCAAGCTGCCAGCCCTCCTTAGCTGGCCAGGCAGTGGTTGGTGGAAGAGCCAAGGGAGGTTTTTAAAGGGCTGCATGGCCTACTCATAGCCACCAAGAAGGAAGGTTCCCCTGGAAAAGAAGTGCCTGAGGTGGGAGGACAGTGGTTGGAGAAACTTACAAATAATCAAATCTGTGAAAGTTATGCCTGCAAATGTGGAGGGTTGATACAGGGAAGGAAGCAGTAGTAGTGGGGTAGGAGTTTGGAAAAAGAATGGCTTATAGCAGCTCTACAGTATAGCTCATTGCTGACCTTTACTATTTCATGCTAGAAACAAGTTTTACAAGGTATTCCAAAATGCTGAAAGAACAGCTCCCAGTCTGAAAACCAGGCTATACTCTGCTGTTTTACAAGACATTAACACAGATTCCCTTAGTGCTGAACATCTATGAATGCCTCAAGCAAAACCGAATACTTGACTTTTTAGGAGCGTTTGGCAACCCATTGTCTCCTAAACTTTTTCCCATGCTCACCTCTGCTAAACACTTATTTCCTTGTTTAAGATGCACAGCCATGGAAGCACCAGATCAAGAAATACACCAATTGGATTTCTCCAACAAGCTCCAATTTGTTTTAGTTTTCACATTCCTCTCATGCTTTTATTTAAAGCTTGCTTATTAAATCTTGATTAAGTACAAGCCCACCTAACAACATTTCGTCCCCTTTGTTAAAGATATTGGTGCCTTTGTTTCAGATAATCACGATGAGATCTTCCTGTATCTCTCCCCTGGACTTGTGAATGGGGAAGATGCTAATACAAAGATAACACTTCCCTCCTTCAACTCCACCCCACGTGCCTATCCTGGAAGGAGCGAAGAGACACACTGTGATTCTTCTTACTTCTTGTGCTCACATCAAAATCCATCTTCTGAAGCAGATAGGTCATTCTGAGCTACTCATTTGGCTTTATTTTATATTAATTGCTAATCCTGAAAAAGGATGAAAGGAGGTGCCAAGTCTCTGGATCTTAACATTCTTTTAGGCCAGAAGTACTGACATTCTCTGCTCAAAATGTACCTCCCAACTCCTTGCCTATCTTCCTCATCCTCCCTCATCCTACCCTCACACACACACACACATACACATACAAATTAGCACAAAATAAGTCAATAAGAAGAAATAAAACTTCTTCTTGTTACAGCCCTCCAAATGTTATTGTTGTTGTGTGCCTTCAAGTCATTACCAACTTATGGTGACCCTAAGGCAAACCTATCATGGGGTTTTCTGAAGGCTGAGAGTGTGTGACACACCCTAGGTCACCCAGTGGGTTTCCATGGCTGAGCCGGAAACTGAACTCTGGTCTCCAAAATCGTAGTCCAATGCTCAAACCACTACAACTCCTAGCAGCCTTAAATAACAGTCAGTAGCTTGAAACTACAATACTATATCTAAAAGGTGATATTATTCCCAATCTTCTTTACAGTTTTAAGTTTTATGTAAAATATCACTTCTTCCTCCTCACAATTGGTCCATCAGCCAATTGGAACCTATCTTCATTCTTTTTAACTTCTTCCACTTTTTTTTATTATTATTATTTCTCCCTCTCTCCCCCAGAACACTCTTGCAAATACCAGACATCTACTCTTTAAAGCCCTACATGGTTTGGGTTCAGGTTACCTACAGGATCACCTTCTCCCATACAATCTATCCTATACACTCAGGTCCTCTGGGAGATGTTTACTTCAGTCAGCCAAGACTAGGCAGGAAGCTGTTTCTCCAGCTGGACATTTTCTCCAGCTGCCCCTAGATTGTGGAATGACCTGCTTGAAGAGGTTGGACAGCAGGATACCCTGTCTGAGTTTAACACAGCATTAAAGTCTCTTCCAGCACACTTATCCAGACAGCTTTTGAATTATGAATTTTAAGGTATGTACTGATTATTTTTAATAGGCATTGGTTTCACATGCTCTTGTAACAGATGTTATATGTTTTCAAACTGGTGTGATGTGTCCACTCTGTTGTTGCTCCCTGCCTCGATCCTAAGGAAGAATCCTGGAACTCTCTGCCTGAGAAGTCTAAATACTTTGCCCTAAGCTCCAAATCCCCAAATTCCACAAGAAAGCACCATAGCAGTGAAAGTGCAATAATCACACTGTAATTCTGTAGTGTGAAGGAGACCCCAGGTAACGTTGATCCGCAACTCCCATCAGCCAGTGTAGCCAAGGATAAGTGACGATGGGAGCTGCAGTCCAACAATGTTTGGAGAGGAACACACTCCCCATCCCTATAGCACAAGGATTATATACATACACATACAAGTCTTTACCTATATCTTGCAAAGGTTGAGTTTCTTCCCTGAGGATGCAGGTCAGTTCATGTGGTGGTTCTGCAGGTCCTCTCCATTCCACTGCCTTCTGAGAATGACATTCGGGATGGACCTGAGGGTCAGTGACATCCCACAATGCAGTAGGCAATGCCATTTCCTCTTCTTCCACCCCCAAGGCCTCTTCTTCTACCTTCATATGAACCATGACCTGAAGATGGAAAAACATATGCTACCAGTGCTGAAACAGCCTACAGGATGAGAGTGACAAAGAACCCCAGAAAAGTAATTTGTATAGACTACAACTCCCAGAATTTTATATCCATTATAATCAATATAGAGGTTAAGGTTGGAGTCCTAGACAACATTACTAGAGCAGAGGAGGAAATCACACAGTCCTCCAGGTACTGTTGGACTGCAGCTCCCAGCAGCCCTAGCCAACATAGTCAAGGGTGAGGAATGCTGCGATCTGCAAGCAAATCTGTAGGTCTGGACAGTTCCCACCCCTGTCTTAGAAAGTAATTGCTGTTGAAAACAGTGAGGCTTACTTTCAAGTAAGTATGCTTGTGACTACATAGGATAGAGCACTGTCCAAGGTGCATAGGAAGAAAGCTAGTTCCTAGGGGCCTGGCTGAATCCTCACTCTTGCTCTCTTTGCATGCTACAGGCTAGATGTCATATCTGAGTAAGATCTGGAATAGTGTTAGCTGCCTGTCCAACATCCACATATTCATAGATATGCACCTAGCAACATTCCAAGTCCTACTCAGATATTCTCTATTTACTTATCACAATATTTACCTCTGACTTTATATACAGTGATTCATGGCAACGTGTAATTTTTAAACAATTTAAAATAAAGGAAAACCAAAAAAAGAGAAGACAAAATTCACAAACCAAGAGGCCAAGCCATGATCAGTGGACCCCTAAAGCTTGGATGAACAGCCAAATGTGACCAAGTTCTGGGACTGTAGCTATCCTGAGTGCCAAAGCAGCCTAAAAGCAGGTTGCCAGGAGAGAAACCTAAAAGCAGGTTGCCAGGAGAGAAACTCAGCCCTGTAGTGTGTCGGAGGGGCTGGTGGCTGAGAGGAAAAGATATATAAAGGCAAACACAGATTGTTATTTTCAGTCCTTCAGTGAGGAAGAACTCTGGAGTAAAGTCCCTCAATCAGCCAGGGAGGTTGCCTGTATGGAAAGGGTTAAATTCTCAGGAAAAACCTAGAGAGAGGCAGAAGAGTAATTAAACCATTATAGAATCTGGTCAGAAAGTATGACCTAAATCGGGAGTTGAGCCTTCCGTGAGAGTGTAGCCACTAAGAGAGGCTGTTTATAATACTTGTGCTTATATGAGAGTTTAAAGGATATAAGGAAATTGTCTAAAAGAACTCTGAAGCTTTGACCTGCATATGAACTCCAACACTTCGTTCTGTATGTTAGTTTAATAAGTATTACAGTTTATTTTTATAAATACTGACTTGTCTGAGTGGCACACAGGATTTAAAGCCAACCCGAAAACACACTACCACAGAACTCTAAAGGGGTTCTAAACAACTATGGAAAGTCTTCCCCCTTTTACACAAAGGTGGCGTTATAAGGCGAGAGGCAGAGCAGTGTGGAGAAGACAGGGCACTTTATCAGATTGAAGAGCTGCCATACCATTCTGAGAGAGGGAGAAGTAGGGCCCTGTCACAACACCAAGTTTTAATTTGGGTTCCCAACTCAATGGCCAGTCAGACCTCCAAAGACAGGACATTCTACAACCAAGATGCCATAGCAGAAACAGGCTCAGATTGAGGCAATGCAAAGAGGAGGCAAGGACTAGTTTCAGGCTCGTCCTTAGGAAACATTGAACATTTTACAACTGCATTGAATTTGAAAGTTTTAACATGTGCTCACATGTGCATCTGATCTTTTGGTCTCTTGCTGCTTCAGGACAAACTCCTCTGCCAGGGCCACAGCCTGGGCACACGTCTCAGGGCGACATTCCCAAACCCAGGTCTGCATTTCCTCTGGCAAGATAGTCAGGAACTGCTCCAGGATCAGCAGCTCCAAGATGTGCTCCTTGGTGTGGATCTCTGGCTTCAGCCACTGACAGCAAAGTTCGCGCAAGTTCCCACAAGCCTGTCGGGGACCCTCGGCCTCCTGAAAGCAAAAACGCCGGAAGCGCTGTCGCCGGGTCTCACTCCCAATATTGCAACAACACAAGATGGCAGCTTTGACCTTCCCATAGTCTTCTCTGTCTCTAATGCTGAGGTTGCTGTAGGCCTGCTGGGCTGCCCCACTGAGAGCGGGCACCAGTCGGGCCACCCATTGTTCCCTGGGCCACTGGCAGGCATCAGCCACTCGCTCAAATGTAGACAAATAGACCTCAATATCATCAGCCAAAGTGAGCTGAGGAACTTGAAGATTGCCCCATGCAGGAGAGGAGGCAGAGGCAATCTCTGGAGCTCTTATCTCCTCCCACTGAACTTCCCAGTGCTGTGATGTCTCCTGGCCTTCGTTGTTGGACTGCTGTGATGTCAGACACCTCAGAAGCTCTCCAGATGTCCCAGCCTGGATGATAAATGGGGATGTAGTTACACGTTTCAGGCCCTCCTCCGGGACAGAATCCTCAAGATCAGGTTCCTCAATTTTCACTACTGGCAGTAGACCTTCTTTGAGCAGAATCTTATTCTGCAGTCCTGAAATGGAAGCTGTCATTCTTATTATTCCAGCTCTAAAATGAACTTTTAAACCCAGATTCACGTGTCTATTTCCAAACCAGTGTGTGATGCTGAATCGCCCTCTGAGAATTCAAACACAAGGTTTCCAGTCCTTACACGCGTAGTGTTCTCATGAAGTACAACAGATACACAGAGACAGCAGGTATACAACAACTAGGAAATCCAGCAATTTTTCTGACGGAGAAAAGAAGAGAAATATAAACAAGCTGTAGAAATATTCATGTTCATGTTTTTTTCTCCACCACCATCATCTTATGTATATCAAACAGACTTTAAGATTTAAGATTGCCAGAAAAAAAACAGGATAGACCATCCATGCTTTTCCAATCAGCTTACAATTCCCATCAGTCACTCCCACCAGCATGGCTAGTGGTAAGAGTTTGTAGAACTGTCTAGAGTCAAAGCTTCTCTACCTGATTTAGGGGTACATTATTTTATATTGTTTTCATCCCAACTTCTTTCCAAACAGCTAAGAGCAACATTTTTGCCTCATAATATTGTGCAAAAGTAGGTTAGTTTGAGAAATAATAATTTATCTCCAACAGCCTAGTGAGTTTCACAGGGTTGAAATTCACATGGATGGAATTCAGAAATAATTCTCCCGGTGGTACTTCATGTCTACATCACAGTTTTTAATTAAATTTTAATTAGATTTTTTTCTTTTTTTAATTTCTATCTTAGCTCATCTTCACTACAGCAGCATTAGGCAAGTCACTGTGTCCTATTCAAAAATGGAGAATCGACACAGATCAAGAAAAAGGTTTGTTCAAGGCCACAAACCAGTACCTTGGAATGCTTATGAAAATATCTCACCCATCTAGACTAGGTTGGGTGATCCTAGAAAGAAATGGAGCTAGGAAGCTCATACTAGGTGGTCTAACACTTAATAATAAAAACACATATACCCAAGCCATTTTGTATGTTGTATACAAAGGAAAGCACTATATATATATATATACATACACACATATACATACACATACTACCATGGTGTAGTGGTCTGAGTGTTGGACCACAGCTCTGGAGACCAGGGTTTGAATCCCTGCTCAGCCACAGAAGCCCCCTGGGTGGCCATGGGCAAGTCACACTCTCTCACCCTCAGACAAAGGTAAGTGCAAACCACCTCTGAACAAAGTTTGTCAAGAATACTCCATGACAGGTTCACCTTAGGGTATCTATAAGTTGGATACAACTTGAAGTACACAACAAAATACAAAAAAAACTTGCATACAATTATTATATTTAACACCTTTTAAATAAATAAATAAACTGAGACACATAAATAAGTCAGACACAATTATTCAGCTGGACAACTTTGGACCAGTCACACAGTCTCAACCTACATTCCTAAGAGAATTGTGGTATGGCTAAGAGCAGGGAATTGTCTTCAGCTCTTCAGAAAAATATATTCTAATGCAATGCAATTATATGCACACACATACATACATGCAAATAATATTTATATGATAAAATACAAGCATTTCCTACTTGCAACTTACTGTAAAAAATGGGGGTGATGGAGTCATAAGGGCACATCATGAGACAAGCAGTAATAAAGGCGCAAGCAAACGTGAGCTAGGATCAGACTCCCAGTGTACTGTGTTGCTTACTTATGTATTACTTCTATATATTATCTTCTCAAGGCAGCACACGTGATTCGCCTCACAGTCACTTTATTCTTCCCACAAAATCTGAGAGAACAGAAATAGCCCAAGGTCACTCAGGAAGTGCCACAGCTCACTGAGGACTAGAAACTTGGATCTCTCAAATGACAGTCCAGCACTCTGACCACTACATTGCGCTGGTTCTTCATGGGCTCTTTGAGTTTACTGGGGACATCTCTTTTTTACCTAGTTCAAGCCTACTTCAGGTTTGACCCTAGAGGCTGCCAACTCACTACAGGATGAGGGTGGACACATACATCTGTTGCCGTCGTGTGCCTTCAAGTCATTCCTGACTTATGGCAATCCTATGGTGAAAATGTTGCAGGGTTTTCCTGGCAAGATTTGTTCAGGAGTGGTTTGCCACTGCCTTTTTTTGAGGCCGAGAGGATGTGACTTGCCCAAGATCACCCCGTGGGTTTTCCATGGCTGAACAGGGATTTGAACCTTGGTCTCCAAAGTCATAGTCCAGTGCTCAAACCACAACACAGGCCATTTCCGCACTACACTGTTATAGTGCTATTATTCCACTTTCAACATCCTATGGAATCCTGGGGTTTGCAGTTTACGGAGGGGCATCTTTGTCCTCAGTAAACTACAAACCCCAGAATTCCACAGGATGTTGAAAGTGGAATAATAGCACTGTAACAGTATAGTGCGGAAAAGCCCATACATACACATTTATACTTACAGAGAAACAGCATTGCCTGCTCTTGATGATTTAAACAGAAGTTTGATCTATATCAAACAAGGATGCAATGCAATGATTCCCAAAAGTAAGCACCGAACTACTACTGGACTTCAGTTCCCAGAAGCTCAGTTCAGCATGGCCAATGACCACGGATTCTGGGACCTGCAGTCCAACAATGTGCAGATACTCGGTTGGGGGAGCCCCCTGGAGAGTCAACATCGCTTAGGGGCTGATCTCAAGCCATTTCCGCACTAGCCTGTTATAGCGCGATGATTCCACTTTCAACATCCTCTGGAATCCTGGGGTTTGCAGTTTCGGGAGGTCGAAACTGCAAACCCCAGGATTCCAGAGGATGTTGAAAGTGGAATCATCGCGCTATAACAGGCTAGTGCGGAAACGGCCTCAGTCATTTGAGGCACGTTTGCACAGCCTTGCTACCTCTACTTAACAAACCAACAAAAAGTTAGGCGCAAAATTCGGAAACAGCCTCTCCCCCCATTGCAATCTGGAAACCTTTAGAAGGTGATCCAGGCTTGGAGAGGGGGGCTCCAAGTGCAGCAAATCACAGGGTTTACTCCTCTATCAAGCCCCACCTTGGGAAAGATTCTGGGAGCGATTGCGCCGAGGCTGCGCTCTTACTTGGGAGTAAAGCTCCCGTGGAATTTCCTCCCGAGTCAACAGGCATTAGGCAGACAAGTTGTACCGCAATTTGTTTCCTGCAGTAAGTGTGGTAAACCACAATCACAACCCATCCAACCCCGCCTGGGCCTCCGGGTGCAGCAGATTACGCGTGGGCACCCCACCTTTTTCCCCCCAGCTCTCAACTCACCCTTGAAACGCGATCCTGCTCCCCAGATCTCCTGCAGGGGGGCAAAAAGGAACCCCCCCCCCCGCCCAGTCTCCCTGCTCCCAAAACAATCCGGGCGGCTCTAGGACCCGGAGGGCTCTGCCCACTTAACCCTTTCTTTAGCCAAAAATTAAGCCTTCCTATTCCCTTCCCTGTTTTTCTTTTCAAAAGCAACACCAGGAGGTTTTAATTTTTTCCGATCCGAGAAAGCGCAACTCTTGCAAATAAATGAAAGCACAGAGGGGGGAAAAAGTGCCTCTGAGCATAGGCAGAGTACCTTTCCAAGCGTCCCTTCGCCTAATCGCAACCCATTTCCCACACATCTGGGATCACTAGGGGGAAGGACTTCCCGGGTCAGAGGGATGTGGTTTCCGGGCAGCTTTGAGCCCCGGCACCTCTCCTTCTCCCTGTCTTTTTTTTTTAATTTTGCAAATAGGAGAGACAGCAACGGCGGCGCTGGTTCCAGTTGCATTTTGCAAAGATCACATAAGCCCGGGAAGTGTGTGTCGCCCTGCAGTCACCCGGGGTTGCGGCTCTTGCGTCCACCGGGCAGTGCACGCTTGCTGGGCAAGAACTTAGCATTGCAACCGGGACTCACCAAAAAGAAAAAGAAAAAAAAAGGTACAACTGCCCCCCTTTCCTCAACCGCGGGATTTATCAATGTTCCCGGTGTTTGGGTTGCCCTCGGTCCTCTTCCACGGTTTGCTTTGTCTAAGAGTCGTAAGCGGGAGAAGAGAGAGAGAGAAGTGATGAAGAGTTCTGTGTCACCTGGAAACTTGCCTAATAAAAGGCTCTTGCTCCAGGAGAAGAAAATATTGTACGGGAAGGGATGGCAGGAGCGGGTGTTATTTGATTCTGATATATGTCTAATACCCATCTGAAAATCAGTTTGGGGAGGGAAGCTTTTCTCTCCAAAACTGGCTAAATTTAGAACTTCAGATTCATTTCGTTCAAGGGATAGGATTTGAAAGGTTATTCAGCATTTTGTTGATGGCATTTTGATGAAATGTTATTCAGCATTTTGTTGATGGCCATTTCCGCACTAGCCTGTTATGGCGCGATGATTCCACTTTCAACATCCTCTGGAATCCTGGGGCTTGCAGTTGTTCAGCATTTTGTTGATGGCATTTTGATGAAATGTTATTCAGCATTTTGTTGATGGCCATTTCCGCACTAGCCTGTTATGGCGCGATGATTCCACTTTCAACATCCTCTGGAATCCTGGGGCTTGCAGTTATTCAGCATTTTGTTGATGGCATTTTGATGAAATGTTATTCAGCATTTTGTTGATGGCCATTTCCGCACTAGCCTGTTATGGCGTGATGATTCCACTTTCAACATCCTCTGGAATCCTGGGGCTTGCAGTTGTTCAGCATTTTGTTGATGGCATTTTGATGAAATGTTATTCAGCATTTTGTTGATGGCCATTTCCGCACTAGCCTGTTATGGCGCGATGATTCCACTTTCAACATCCTCTGGAATCCTGGGGCTTGCAGTTATTCAGCATTTTGTTGATGGCATTTTGATGAAATGTTATTCATCATTTTGTTGATGGCCATTTCCGCACTAGCCTGTTATAGCGCGATGATTCCACTTTCAACAGCCTCTGGAATCCTGGGGCTTGCAGTTTCCCCTCCCGAAACTGCAAGCCCCAGGATCCAGAGGATGTTGAAAGTGGAATCATCGCGCCATAACAGGCTAGTGCGGAAATGGCCTTAATTTAGTCCAAGTAATGGGAGGAGTTGGCGACGCTTCTTATCATCGCCCTGGGTATGTATGTACCCTCAAGTCGCCTGTCGATTTTGTGGGGACCCCATGAATTTGATAGGGTTTTCTTGGGCAAGGAATACTCCAGAGGGGGTTGTGCCAGTTCCTTCCTCTGAAACATAGCCTTCGGCTCCTGGTGTTCATTGGTGGTGTCTCATCCAAGTACTAACCAGGGCTGATCCTACTTAGCTTCCAAGATCAGATGTGATCTGGTGCCTGTAGTGTATTTAGAGTGGAGGAAGGCAAACTTAATCCGATCCTTAATTAAGTAACCCTTACCCCACAGTCCTATGCTGATTTATTTGGAACTAAAACCATTTCCGCACTACACTGTCATAGTGCTAATATTCCACTTTCAACACCCTATGGAATCCTGGGGTTTGCAGTTTAGGGAGGGGCATTTAGAATTCTCAGCCAGAGAGCTCTTTGGCCCCAGGAAACTACAAACCCCAGAATTCCACAGGATGTTGAAAGTGGAATCATAGCACTGTGACAGTGCAGTGCAGAAATGGCCTAAGCCCCCACAGAACACAGTGAGACTTGTTCCTGAGTGAACATGCAATGGAACTGACTACAGAAATAATGTGAACAAAATTAAATCAGGCGTGGATAATGCGCACCTCTCTGGTTGTTCCAGGACTACAACTCCCATCATCCTGTCCATTGGCTCTCCTTGCTAGAGTTGATGGGAAGTTGCAGCCCAAGAAAAACTGAGACCACTTCTGAAGTTATCTGCCTCTGAATTAAAGGCTTTGTGGTTTCAGTATCAAAATCTGAAAATAAAAGTCTGTTCTCTCCCCCACACATAGTGATTAATTATTTTAAGTGAGTGGGGGACAAAATGCTGGGCATCTGCAAAGATTCTTTATTTGGAAGTAATTCTCACTCATTTCACCAGGACTTAACTCCCAAGCAAATGTGTTTATAGTTGTGGCCTTAATATAGGACTGTGCAGCCCACAAACATCTCAACAACTAATATATTTGGAACTTAATCCTGCAAATCTGGTTCCTTTCCTTACATTTTCTTAGGAGAAAAGCTGCGTCTGACAAGATCTCCTCTTTTGCAGGCCTTAGATTGTGACACAAAACCTGTCCACTTTTGTATCTCGTCATCCTAAACCAGAGATGAGGAAACACTAGCACTCCAGCTTTTACTAGATTGCACCTCCCATCATCCTTCACCATTGGCTATACTGGCTAGGACTAGTAGGAGCTGTATTTTAACATCTGGGAGGCTTCAAGTTTCCTACCTTGGTCCTAAACCTTGGTTTGACTAGGAAGTAACCCAGGTTGTGGTGTTTGTGTCTAATTTTGAGATTTGATTGGGGTGTGTTGATACCTCAGATCCTGATTTTGTGGGAAATCACTGGTTAGAATTACAGCTTTACAGCAAGTGGCTTGACTCATTTGCTGGAAATATGATGTGCTGGCCGGATTCATATTGCATTTCTTTGTGTTTGTGTGTGTGTGCTTCCAAGTCTCTTGTCGACTGATGGTGACCCCATGAATTTCATAGGGAATTGCATTTATTCATAATGCTCTTTGCATTTTTAATTACTCCATGTAGATTTTTTTTAACGAGGTATGCCTAATGATTTTAAAAAGCTTTGAAAAGTATCGATCCTGGCACTGCCTTTGTCTGCAGAAATTAAGCACTGTGTGAACCAATAGTATCACACATAGACTTGTGGAAGGTGATTATTGAGCAGAGATCTGGAAGAGAAAGGACACAAGCAGTCTGGCTAGCAGTTGATGCCCTTCTTTTGTGAAGCCAGTGTTTTCTCCTGGACTGAGCTTTTGTTTGACTGCACACCGAATTGCATACCTTCTAACAGATGTTCTGTGGGAAATACAAAATGGCCTCAGACAGCATGGGTGCAATGAGGCCTGGTCAGTTGCAATAGCTCTGTTGATCTGAGCATGCCCAAGAGAAGGGGAGAGGGGAGAACATCAGATTCCAGAAAATCAAGGTTGGTTAGGCAAGAGACAGTTAAGATCATGCCCATCTGAAATTTATTAACACTGAAGAAGTAGAGAGCACTTTGGTGGACCTGGAAGCTTGCACATTGACACACCTTGGACCAGCCCAACATTTCTTGCTTGGTTAGAGTGCCCATGAGAACAAAGCTTGTAAGAGTGTTATATTTTTTGTCCTCTCCAAACTGTCCCCCTTTTTTGTGTCTTTGGCATCAACCTTATTTACTCCTCATGTATGCCTTGAATTGAGTGATGTTTGAATAGGCCATGTAGACTTAAATAAAGAATGCATTGGTCCATATAAGACTGAATGCGTTTTCTTTGCATGGAGTTAAAGGGTGTAGAAAACAAGTCCAGCTTCCAAATGCTGTCTGCTCCAGGATTTGAAGTGTTCAGGTTTTAGAGGTTTAACAGATAGCTTTGAATTTCACTTTATAAACTGGGGGATTCTGAGAATAGTAGTCCATAAAATAACTTTCAGGACCATAACTATTAAGGAACAGTTTAAGGATACAAACATTAACTTCAGTACTGTATTTGTACTTGAGAACGGGGGCCTCACTATGTAAATGTCTTACCAGCATTAAAGCTTTCAAATTAAATAAACTGTGTTATTCACACAAAGGAGAATCAGCATGCTGAGGGTTAACATATTTAGAACAAGGCATACTTCTGTTAGAAGAGTTTAAATTTACACACTGTAAATTTAAGGATCCATATCATAACATTGCTCTGGTTACAATCCTGTACCTCACCTATTTGTACCACTTAACTTTTGTGTAGCCCTGATTTCAATTGCACTTAGGCCTTTTCTTTCTTGGGAGGGTCAAAATTTCCCAATGACAACAATCTACCCAAAGCTAAACCAGTTTGCAGGGATTACCTATGAAGAACAGATGATTACGTTGACTTGAAAAGAGAATTTGTACTTGTCAGATTTGAATTATGGTGTGGGAGAGAGTAGGTGTTTTGAAGTTTGACTTGATTCTGTCACTGTGGAACCAATACAACACAAAGTCTTCCTTGGATTTTGACTGATTACCCGTTGTCTCAGGTTGTAAAGAAAAATATCTTGTTGAAAGGTTAAACATAAATGCTAATAGGTGTTATCTGGAGGAGATGAGTGTTGTTTTGTTTTGTTTTTCTTTTAACAATGACCTCTAGATACTAGTTAAAATGGTGGGATTTTTTAATGGCTAGCTTAGTCATGGGTAGGTTTTACTATAAGACAATTGAAAATATTGTGTTGGCATTTTTGTGTGTCTTCAGGTTGTCTCCAACTTATGGCAACTCTAATCCAGTCACACAGAGAGAAGGAGAGAGGGTTTGGCAAGATTTATTCAGAGGAGGTTTGCCATTGCCTTCCTCTGAGGCTGACAGAATGTGACTTTCCTTGGTCACCCAGTGGGTTTCTATATCTGGGTGGGGATTTGAACCCTGGTCTCCTGAAAGCCAGCATGGATGATGTAATTGTACTACAACTATGGAGACCAGGTTCGAATCTCCCCTCTGGTACTCATTCATGGGTCACCATAAGTCAGAGTCTACTTGATGACATTTAACAAGCCTTCACCAGCTTGGGTCCCTCCCGACATTCTGGACTATGGTTCCACAAATCCACTAGCCAGCATAGCCAGTGGCTATGATGGGACTTGTAGTCCAACAGAACTGGAGGGCATCAAGTTGGGGAAAGCATAGATATTTTGGACCATTCAGCCTCTCGGGATGAGCCCACATTCTAGTATTGTGAGAGACAGAGGCCATTTCTGCCCTACATTGTTACAGTGCTATTATTCCACATCATGTGGAATCCTGGGATTTGCAGTTCAGGGAGGGACATTTAGAATTCTCAGCCAGAGAGCTCCTTGGCCTCAGTAAAGTACAAACCCCAGAATTCCATAGGATGTTGAAAGTAGAATAATAGCACTATGGCAGTGTAGGGCAGAAATGGTCAAAGAAAAGCTTGACCCTATCTACTTTCTCAGCTTGCCCTCCAGATGGTTTTTACCTACAGTTTCCACTAGCATAGCCAAAAATGAGGGATTATGGGAAGTGCAGTTCAAAAACATCTGGAGGACCATAGTGCTAGGCCAAATTAAGTATGATGTCCAAACACAGCTACCAGCCCATACGTAATCAGAGGAATTGGAGGAAGTTCAGTGTATTAGCCCTGTCTTGATGGGTTGCTCTTCCAACTATAATTGCTGCTCCTTCGGCAGCTGTTCCATTCATGGGAGGATTTTTAATAGCTTGAAGAAGATGTTTTTCACAAAAGCAAAAAAATCACCTGCTAGAAAATGGTTAAACAGCCCCTTCCTTGCTTTTTCAGTCAGACCAAATCTGGAATTCCTTTCTCTCCTACAGTGACTTTCTTTTCTTACCTCACCTGACCTTGGGCAGGTTGTTTGCAGGCCATGGATGTCGAGTTTTACTTTGGCCCTACGGGCTTCACTTCTAATTAACAGCAACATATTTCTTCTTGTTATTACATTTAATAGCAAGGGCAAGCCAACAATTAAAGAACAGGAAGAGGAAAAAGTTGCATGTGTCATAACAATCCAAGAATGATGATTAGATTATCCAGAACTAAGTCTTCTTGTGTGTTTTGTCAGAGGCAAGTTTTATCAACATCTGTATGCAGGAAAGACCTTAAAAACCAATATAGTCGTTCTTATTTAGAGGATACTTGGGGGGGGGGTTCTGAATGCTTTAGAACAAGTATCACAGTCCAGTCCTATTTGATCTATTTATTTATAAGTAAGTCCTGTTTAGTTCAAATACATATACAAAAGAATGAGCAAAGTGCAGCACTCCATATGTTGTTGGACTACAAGTCCCATCAGCTCTAGCCAGCATAGCCAATAATAAGGAAGGGTGGTATTTGTAATCCAGCATGGAGGGTCACATTTAGCCTACCCTCTGGATTGCAGGCTGAGTAGAACAACATACTTTTGACCATAGTGTCTTTCAGGTTTGAGCAAATGTCTTACCTCTGAGAGAACCCGTCTTCCTTATTAGCAATGAACTTAACAAGCCAGCTTGTTAACTGTGTAAAAAAAATTCAGCAAATGAATAGCAATAGCGAGATCATGTCCCTTTCTGCACCCACTGATGTTGCTAAAATCAGGATTTTCTTTACTGCTGCATTCTGTTCCTTTACTTACCACTTAAAGCACAAGAAATCTATTTCATGATGTTAGCAACTGCTAGGATTTTTAAACCAGCAATGATTAATATCACCAGTTCAAGCTTGTAAGCCTATTAATATTAGTTGATTTTTTTTCAATTACCACATTCATATTTACTGCTTATTTTGTAAAAAATAGACTGCATTAGTTGCATTTATATCCCAGCTTTTCTCCATTGAGCTCAGGGTGGTATATATGGTGCTGCCTCTCTTCCCCACTTTTATTATCACAACAATCCTGCAGTGTAGGCCAGGATGAGAGGAAAATGACTGTCCAGAGTCACCCAGGGAGTTTTATGGCTTAGTGGGAACTTGTACCAAATCCTGTTACATACTTTAATCTATTTTGTAATTATCACCTCTCCAGCCTGCTCTCTGGACCAGTTGAGGATTTCCCCTGCCTGATAGTCTCTATTGGTTGGTAGCTGGAAAGTGTGGGGGGAAAGTCCACGTACGTGCAGAGAGTAACCCGAGAATGAGGAGGAAAATGACAGCGAAGCGGAATATGGTGGCCCAGTACCTGCAATGTCCAGCTCCACTGGAACAGCGAACACAACCCCTGGTGAAAGTGGAGAAGGAGCCCGATCCAACCGGTTCTGATTCATTGGGAGTATCGGAGGGTTCTGTAAAAACCTATCGTATTGTGCAGGTTGGGAGTGCTGGAGGAGGCCTAAAATTGGTAACGCCTCAGCAGACGAGGAGTGAACGACTGGAGACACCCCAGCGCTGGGAAATCCAGGGTCAGGAGTTACCGACTCCAGACCTGACGCCAGTCCAATCACCTGCTTGGCGGAATTTGCAGGTGCCCGAGCTTACACTGACAGAAGATGTCGAGACCTACTTGGCTACCTTTGAGGATGTGGCAGAAGCCTGCAGGTGGCCAAAAGAACAGTGGGTGACCCGACTTGTGCCAGCCCTCAACGGAGCTGCACTCCAGGCCTACAATAGCTTGGATCCCAGAGAAAGTGGGGATTATGGGAAAGTAAAGGCTGCCATCTTGCGGGAGGATGCTGTCAGCCAGGAGAGGCAGCGCCAGAACTTCCGTCATTTCCGTTACCAGGAGGCTGAAGGGCCCCGTGAGGCCTGTGCCAGGCTGCGGGGGCTCTGCCATCGCTGGCTGGAGCCAGAGAGCCGCACCAAGGAACAGATTATGGAGCTCTTGGTCCTAGAACAGTTTTTGACCATCCTGCCAGAGGAAATGCAGGACTGGGTTCAGGAATATCGCCCAAAGACTTGTAACCAGGCAGTGACCTTGGCAGAGCATTTCCTGCTGAAGCAGCAAGAGGGAGAGAGATGGGATCAGCAGGTGAGAGCACTTCAGCATGAGATCTGGAAGTCTCAGAAGCTGCAGGGCTGTGATCATACTGCTAAGATCTAATGTTGAATTTAGGTACCTTGCACTGATACCAGAGGAAACTTGACTTCAAATTATTTTTAAAGAAGACAGTTTCCTCCAATATTGTTTGTGGACATTGCCACTGGTAAAACCCTGAAAATATACACGTTGGTTGCTGTATGGGTGTTGATCCTCTATGCCAGCCCTTCCCAACCTTTTTACCCTAGAGAAACCCCTGAAAAAAATGTTCAGATCTCAGGGAACCCTTGCATTCAAATTGTTATGTTTCAAAAACAAAATATTTTTCAATATCTTTTGTGGATTTGTTTTATTTTTCTGTAACTACAGTGAAAGTGAATTGCTCATAAAATGGCTAAACCCACCATTGTTCACAGTGAGAAGGTAGTTAAAGCAAAGAAGCAATGGAAATAATCCTTTGACATCTAATGTTTGACTGTTACAGGAATGGGGGTTTCTTGTCCCCAAAATCCTTCTGTCCCTCTTCACAAAAGCAATAGTGTAGTTAAGATGTACACCCTCTGGCCAAGCCCTATAGATGCTAGTGCTAGCCATATATGCCAAGTGAACATTAATTCTGGGCCACCAAGTTGAATGTATTGTGTGTACTTCCCACTGATTACTTCCCACTAATAACTTGGGAGGTGTAACATTAGGCAGTTTATTTAGATCACAGTGGTCCACATATGCCTTTGTGAGTCACAGATTGTACCTTGCTTATTTCAAAGTGAACTGTGAATATATACTCTTTTCACACCTTCAGTTATACATTTTGAATCAAATCCAGGGCTCATCTAGCCTGGTAGCAGGCCTGACTCTGCCCTTAAGCAGAAACCACAGCAGCAGATACAGTTGGCCCTTCAGGTTATTTTATTTATTTTTAAAAATTCTTATTCCCTTTGGCCCTGCTACAGAAAAAATACATTCTCTCTAGGAATCTCTAGGTCCTCCAGCACAGTTCTATGGTCCTCTTCCAGCAGAATTAAATCACGCTGGATTAAAGATTCCTAGAAAAGTGTTCTTTGCTGAAACAAAAAATAAATAACGTTCACAATTGTTATTTCTATTTGTGGTTTTTCCACCTCTTTGGGGTCTCGCTCTCCTAACCCCCACAAAAGGAGCGCTGACTTTACGAGAACAGGTGGAAGTAGTGGCGCCCATTCACCTATTTCCTTTGAAATCGTTGACTTTTCCTCTCCATTGAAGGACAATTTTGTGTATGCCTCACAGCCTGTCCTAGAAACCTCCACACCACCCTTTCAAACTGCTCTTGTACAGAAGATAATATCTCATTGCTAGGGCTGAAACAAGATTCAGCTACCAACTGAGCCAGCTTCTAAACATGGAAAGAAGAGGGCACATCATCTTGTCTGTTGCCTTGGGCAGCAAAATGTCTTGGGCTGGCTCTGTATAGTCTCCTCTGCCTAGACTTTTTAGGTTCCACACGCTGTTTTTTTTTGTTTGTTTTTTTGGTGTTTTTTTTTTTTTTTGCAAAGTTTGAAATGGGAATCCTGTTTTACCTGTGTAATTACTGATATTGTTAATCTTTTTTGTTTTGACTGGGGCCCATGCTGCTGTTTCAGGTGCTGGGGCCATTCGTGTTTGAGGAAGCCGTGAGTTTCCCAGAAACTGAACAAGTGACAGTAGACACCAGGCCTGTGGTACTCTGCAGAGATGCCAAGGAAGAGCTTAATGAGAATCCCTCTTCACTGGGTAAGGGCATTTGTGAGGGTTCTACAGGGTAGATCAAGCAATATACAGAAAGTGGCATGTGGACATGAGCTTTTAACAGAGCTTGAGCCACATGTCCAGCAGAACCAGACAGAGCCACATTTCTAGACCCTTTTCAGAACACAAGAGAAGCACTGACTTCTCCACATTTGTAAAAAAAAATTAAACGTAGAAGATTAGCATCTCAGAGCAAAACCTGGTCTTAGACTCCTTTTCTCTAGTATCCTGAATTTGAATAGATATGAAGTTTTTGATCAGTTATACTGTTCCTTCCCCACCCCATACACATAGACACATACCTGCATTCCAGAGGGGTACAAGCTCAGGGTGACTGCAGTACCATGTGGTTCACTTGCACTTGCAGATATTAGCTCAAAGTGTAGACCATGTCATACCACTGTTCCTAGGTAATAACAGAGACTTTCAGAGAGCTTATAGAATCATAGCCTTGCAGGAAACTAAAAGAGCCATCAGGTGCAAACCCCTGCCACACAATCAAAGCACTCCTGACAGATGGCCATCCAGTCTTTGCTTAAAACCCTCCAAAGAAGGAGATTCCACTGCACTCCAAGGCAGCATATTCTGCTGTCAAACTGCTCTTGCCATCAAGAAGTTCTTCCTGATGTTTAGATGGAATCTCTTTTCCTGAAGCTTGAAGCTGTTGCTCTGTGTACTAGTCCCTGGAGCAGCAGAAAACAGACTTGCTCCATCCTCCATATGACATCCCATTCTTCATAAAGTACTAGTAATATTCTTGTTTTTCCAAGTCTTTGCAATCCATCCATTTTAACTCTGTTTTTGCAAGTGAAATTGGTTGCTATAGATTGAACAGTTTGTTTTAAACTATTTATATTGATGCAGTTGTATGCCACAAGGCAGGATAAAAATATTTTTATATTTATTAAATAGTTCTTAAATGATTTTTGAAATTAGTAGTAGTAATAGTAGCCTACAGCTCTTAGCATCTTTTGCTTTTAGATATAAAATGCATCTTTCCTTGCAGAGGTCATGATCACAGAGCCCTTCTTACTTGTTGGATTGGTTAAACAAGATTAGCAATGGTTAAAATTTGAGTTTTCTTTCAATTCCACAGGTGAGGAGAACCAGTCCAAAAATGAGGAAGAATTCATAGTACAAGAAAGTACAAAGAGGCAAAAAAGCCATCTCCTTCCCAGCCTTCAGCCCACACAATTTTCTCGGCAGAACAGTGATGGACAGCTAGTTGCAAACAAGCAGGCTGCTCACAAGCAAGATGCCCTTTTCCCCTGTCCTGAATGTGGGAAGAACTTCTCTCGTAAATCAACCCTCACAAGACACCGGAGGGTGCACACGGGCGTCAAGCCTCACCAGTGTACCGAATGCGGGAAAAGGTTCTTGCACAAATTCAACCTGGTGAACCACATGAGAACCCATGTACGAGAGGAGTCAAGCCGTTGTTCATTGTGTGGAAAAAATGCAAAGCGAAATTCAGGCCCCGGGGGGCAAGAGAGGAAGGCCGGATGTTGTGAATGCACAGAAAGTTTTGAGCCACAGTACAGTACAGAGCAGAGAGTAGCTGAAACTGGGGAATCCTTCAGCTGACTTAAATACAGAGGAGAGAGAAAAATGTAGCTGACTTGAATGTAGAGAGGAGGTTTAGGAAATGTTCAGACCTCAGGGTATCTTTCTCTACCCTGAAATTTTCTAGGAGCTGGCACCAGGTTCTGAGAATGAGGCAATTATCTTAAATGCAATCAAAGCAAAGAATGCCTTCAGCAGCTCAGTTTGGTTAAATACTTTTCCTTTTGTTTGTCTAGCAGTATCTAAAGGAGCATAAAAGGCAAGAAAGTTCCCTCAAAAACAATAGCATACCATGTTGTGAAGAACAAAATTTGACCGTGAGCAGTAATAATTCAAGTTTCATTTCCAGGCTTACCAAAATAATGTTGTTTATATGAATATAAGCTAAAAGCATAATCATTAGATGGTCCAACAAAACAGTATCAAAGATGGATGTTATCTAGTCATATCTTGCTCATTCGTTATGTGGTCAAAATTCCGTTAGTATGGGGCAGGCCTCCAGGTTATGTAGGGGTGGAAAACATGTAGCCTTCCAGGTGTTACTGGACTGCAGTTCCCATTGCCTCATCCAACGTAGCCAGTAGTGAGAGATGAAGGGGAATGAGCTTGAAGAAATTCTGGACAGTCACTTGTTTCCCACCCCTAAGAGAATGTTACCTCAAAGGCCTTTAGCCCAGTGCCTCCTCATCAAGTCATGTTTGCTGTTGTGATGATGATGGGAACTGGTACCTACTTCCAGTAGACTTTTGTATTCCTTTTTTAAATACTGTCTCAGTAAGAGGTGGAAGGACTCACAAGAATATTTCTTGTTCATTTCAGCTTTTCTATTACAGTTGTCAGGAGTCCATGCCCTACCCACAGTTAACTATTTGTTTTGTTGTGTTGTCAAACAGAAAACTTGCTTTTTCTCCCCCTAAGGACAACAGCCTGGGTAAGGACTGACTAGCTAGTTCCACAAGACCAAGGGGGGACTTGGGTTTAAACTGTTTTGGAAATGGTGACAATGGTCAAAAGCTGTTTGTTAAAAGGAAATGGGAGCTATACTGTTCAGAAGAGAGTGTGTCAAAAAATTCCCATTGAGAATGCTTAAAATAACTGTTTGGATGTTGCCTGGGTTTTTTTGTACATGCCCGTCAAACACATTTCAAGTATTTCTAGGCCTTCTAACACTACCGGTTTTTTAACCCGTGTAACATTGTTCCTATACCAAAACTGCATGTTTGGGATTTTGCAATGGTTATAGCTGCATATGTAAATTTTAGAAATTTTTTTTAAGAGGAAAAAAATTGTTTTTGTAAGATTTTTATTAAAGCTTTATTTTTTGTAGTTTGCACATTAAAAAAAGTTTAATATTGTAATAAGGATGTTCAGTTCCTCATTTACCACTTTGCTTGGGGATGGCCATTGTTCAGTGTGGTATTTTCTTCATTGGTAACCTAGCTGAACCTGAGAGCACTGGACAGAACCAATGTCCATGAAATCTATGAAACTGGTTTGGTCCTGACAGAGTAAGGTAGTGGGTTGTTTTTTGGGTTTTTTACACTTACCTGGAAATAGAACATCCCCTTGAATGCAGTGAGATTTAATTCTGAGTAGACATGCATAGGACTGGGCCATAAGAACAATGGCATACATATCAAAGCTCGGAAAGGTTAACTTTTAGAACTAAAATTCTCAGAATCCTTCAGGCAGCCTGGCCAGTGGCTAAGGCTGAATGATTGTGAGAGTTATAATCAAAAAGTAATAACAAGTTTTCAGGCAGATGGAGTTCAAATCATTTTCATACAGAGGAAAAAGTCAAATATTCTCCTTTGATATGGTCTGCTTTGTTTTGAGTTCTCCTATGGAATATTTTCTTTTAAAAAATCAAATTCAGGTAGATCACATGCCAAAAAGAAATGCAAATATATACAGGCTTTCCCCACTTATCTGATAGGTTAGGGACCAGAGGACTGTCAGAAAACAGAATTGGTTGAAAAGTAGAACTCATATACTGTACAGTAGGGAGCAAGAAGGACTTATAGAGACTCATGTTGGACCAACCATACGCGCACTGCTTCCAAAGTCTCTCAGACAGAGCGACACCCTTTTCGCCTTCAGCTCCCATTACAAGCAGCATAGGCATGCCAGTGCTGGTCCCAAGTGAGCCTCCATGGGCAAGAAGGACTGATGAAAGAGTTGGACCCCCTGTCTAATTAATGGAATTTGTCCTTAAATTGGAAGCATCAAAAAAAAAAAAAAGAGCAAGTCGGCAGATAACAGGGTGCCGAAAGATGGGGACTTCCTATATCAATTTTTCAGCATTAGGATGAATTTCACATTTACTGGGAGACGCCCATCGAGAGGCGAAGACCCAATTTAGACCCAGGTTGTTTAGAGCATTCATGGGTAAGCTGTGAATTGGATTGTCCCCAGAAGCTCAAATAATGAATGTCTGTGTCTTAGTAGCCTAAGCCAGCAGTTCTTAACTTTTTCTTTACCATGGACCTCCTTTAAATATCTTTTGTTACCATGGATCACCAGACATAACTCAAGAATTAAAACCCTCAAGTGAATCATATATTTATTTAAGATTGCTCATTAAGAGTCTTCACATTTGAAAAGAGGAGGGAAATAAGTAAATGCACACATTCCTATCACAAGATTTTTATTATAATAAGCAACAGATGTTCGAAGAATGTTCTGATGCGAGAGTGAGGCTGAGAATTTTTCAGAAGTGTGGTGGTGATGGTAGTAGTGGTACACTTATTTATATCCTACCTTTCTCACAGTGGGGGACTCAAGGCAGCTTACAACAAACAGTTAAAAATTCACACCATACAACAGTTAAAAAGCAGTTAAACTATCAAACAAAATACAATCTGTTAAAAGTATAAACCATTAAAAACAAAAGTCTAGCTCATTTTTACTATCATAAATAGTAACTGAATGAGTAAATAAATGTAGGATTATTCTAAACATCGAGTCAAGCTAGTAAAACATTTTCTGCATTTATTGAAAAGTGCTGTAGGAAATGATCAGTGCCTTTTAAAAAGTCAGAATTAAATGTTTTACTTCAGTCATAGATCAACAACACCCAGGGGCCGAGTGAAACAGTTTGCTTCAGTGGGAGATTCTGGGTGTTGCAAAAGAGCAACAATTTGTTAAATTACTTCATCAGTTGTATGGTTGTTGCCAGGAATGGGAAGAGGCGCTTGTGGGATTTTCTGCCTCACATGCCAAAATAACTAGACTGTCTTTGGGTACGACAAGATACCTGGACTGAGAGGAGGGAGGAATTTCTTTCTCTGCCTCAGAATGTCTTGGGCCCACCCTGAAAACAAGTGTAATCGAGATTGTTCTGTTTCTGGATTCAGAGAAAGGCTTTGTTGCAGGTTTAGGAGTGTGCCTCAGGCCTCCTGAACCAGTGTTTACTGCAACAAGACGTCTTGGCATGCCATGCATTTTAAAATCAAGCATGGGTGTGTGGAAATCCTGCCTTTGCTATCTTCTTGAGTGACAGGAATCCTGGCTAGTATTTGCCACAGGAAAACTGAGCATGTAATAGAGTTACCAGAAGTCGGGACCTGGCCCAGAGTCTCTAGTTTTATCTCTCCAAGGGAGAGATAAGGGTACAAATTCTTCAGTTTGGCAGAGAGGGGGCTTAGGTCCTGCCAAAAAGAAAGCTCTATGTGTAGATCTCCAGGTCAGCTATTAAAAGCAACAGCTTTGCAAGGCTTCACTGATTTATTGCTGCAACTTGCAAAGACTCTGCAGGGGTTTATGTATTTACTTAGTTTCTTCCTTCTGTCACTCCCAGTGCTTGTGGTGCCAGGTGTCACCCTCTGCTCTGTTCTCCATTCACCTTTTGGCTAGAAGCAAGTAGGCTAGATTTCAAAGTTTTGTATCTTGTCTCCCTAAGTAAGCGAGAAGGGATGATCCCATCATTGCACCTTGATCTCAGCTACGGTTCTGTCTTAATTTCTAAACAGAAAATATGTTCTGTGTGTTTGTACAGTATTTGAATGACAAGCTGTGAGCAACTGTGGTTGGTACTTAATGCATAATGTTAAATGACATCACCGCAGGGGCCATCCCTCGATTTCAGGTTTGGGCCAAACCCCAGGACCTGAAGCAATCCTGAACTGGAAACCCTAGAGTATAAACTCCTCCCTCCCCCATGCAGAGGTTTGACCTTTACAAATTTGATTATTCACAAGGTGTGCATGTGTCTTCCCTCCCCATTCTCCTCCTCCCATTCCCTTGTGTTTTGCTGCGCACGCAGAAGGAAGGCAAGCACCTGGACAAAAGGCAAGGGAAACGGGAGGAAGCATGCATGTGCCTTCTTTCTCCCTTCTGCAGCTCTTCTCTCCCATTCACTTGCCTCTGGTCCCAGCACTGGGAATGCACACTGAGGTAAAAGCCTCTGGCTCTGTCCACACTAACCTGTTATAGTGCTATTATTCCACTTTCAACATCCTATGGAATCCTAGGGTTTGCAGTTTAGGGAGGGGCCCATAACAGGCCAGTGCAGAAATGGCCAGAGAAGGAAGGCTCATGCACCAGAGCAAAAAGCAAGGGAATGGGAGGGGAGACCCCAGAAGAGAATGGGAGGGGGATTACAGGGGGAGCTATTCACAGTTTTCCCATTTTTGCAAGGGTTCTGCACCCTAAATGGATGGGCCACTATATATGGGGAAAGGAGGGGATTAACTCTATATCTAGAAATTGAGAGCTGGAGTGATATAGTGGCTTTAGCGTTGGACTATGACTCTGGAAACCAGGGTTCAAACCCCTGCTCAGCCATAGTAACCTTCTGGATGACCTTGGGCCAATCACACCCTCTCAGCCTCAGAGGAAGACAAAGGCAAACCCTCTCTGAACAAATCTTGCCAAGAAAACCCATTGATAGGTTCACATTAGACTCACCATACACTGGAAACAACTTGAAGGCACAACAAAAATCTAGAAATTACGTAAATTCATCATATCCCATAGCAAGCCATTCAGACTGCTATATTCATTTTGTTATTAAAATTCCATGGCTTTATTTCTTCATTTTTCAACTGCTTATAGTTTTCTTTGCCATGCATTGGTGTGTTCTTGATCTCTTTAATCTTGTGTATGAATTCACACTTTTTGATTCCACCATGGGAAACCCTCGGGATGACCCTGGACAAGTCATAGGCTCAGCCCCAGAAGTCAGTGGCAAACCCCCTTGCCAAGAAAACTCCATAATAGGGCTGCCTTAGGGTCACTGTTAGGTCCAGAAGGAAGGCAACATAGGCCATTTCTGCACTAGACTTTTATAGCGCTATTATTCCACTTTCAACATCCTATGGAATCTTGGGGTTTGCAGTTTCGGGAGGGGCCGGCCGCACTAGACTGTTATAGCACTATTATTCCACTTTCAACATCCTATGGAATCCTGGGGTTTGCAGTTTAGGGAGGGGCATTTAGAATGATCAGCCAGAGAGGTTTTTGGCTTCAGTGAACTACAAACCCCAGAATTCCAGACGTTGAAAATGGAATAAAAGCACTATAACAGAGTAGTGCAGAACTGGCCTTATAGATAGATAGATAATTTATCCAGCATAATTAGGGACATTTCCACACTACATTGGTATAGTGCTATTATTCCACTTTCAACATCCTGTGGAATTCTGAGGTTCGCAGTTTACTGTGGCCAAAGACGCCTCTCCCTAAACTGCAAACAGCATGATTCCATAGGATGATGAAAGTGGAATAATAGCGCTATAACAGTGTAGTGCGGAAATGGCTTAGGACAATTAAGAAACCTACAGGCCCACTGTCCCTCCAGGGAAAAAAGATTATGACAGTACCCTCCGCACATTCAGATGTGGTCTCGCCCAAAACCTCCAAAAATTCTTCTGCACAACGTATCTCACGCGGCATCTTCATCACCAAGTGCTATTTCCACACTACACTCTTATAGCGCGATTATTCCACTTTCAACATCCTATGGAATCCTGGGGTTTGCGGCCACGCGGCCCCTCCCGAAACTGCAAACCCCAGGATTCCATAGGATGTTGAAAGTGGAATAATCGCGCTATAAGAGTGTGGTGAGGATATGGCCAAGGCCTCTCTTGAACCTCTGCACGGATTTAATCCCTGCCGGCCCCCGCACAAGCGGATCCTTTCAGCCCCCCAAGGTAGGAAGCCAGCACCCAGGCGAGAGTGAGCTACCCCCTGGCGAAGGAAGGGTTAATCCTCCTCCCACCCGAATGCGTCGTTGCGAGTGGTCGAGGCGCTTGTCATTCATCTGGGAAGGAGGCGGGGAGGAGGCTGACCTTTGGCGCCCTTTCTCCCTGTGGGAGTCGTCTGGTTTTCCGCCTAGTTGCGAAAAGCGCATTGTGGCGGCTGATGTGGTTTGGCAGCCTTTCCCCTCCATTCAGTGCAACTGACTTTATTTTAAAAAAATGAATAAGTAACGCTTGCGCTGGTCAGATGAGAACTGACATCTGTTTTAGAAAACGGGCAGCTAATACGGTGTGGATGATAATAATAGCAGTTAATATAGGGTTGCTGCAGAATAAACTTAACAATGGCTCCTGTACCTGTTAATGTCTTGGTCGCTCACTGTTCCGCCCTTTGGTGAAAAGAGCATTATAAATGTTTAATAATAGTAGTAGTAGTAGTAGTAGTAGTAGTAATAATAATAATAATAATAATAATAATAATAATAATAATAATAGGGATGTTTAATTATTATTATCATCATCATCATCATCATCATTATTGTTATTATTTGTGTGGAAGAGGGAGTGTCACCAGGTATTGTTTGCAACACCTGAAATTCACTTTTCCACACAATCATTAAAGGTACAGGAAACTCCTCCCAGTTTTCAATTTGGCAACTTTGAATAATAATACCAATAGTGATTACCTCCCTCAGTATCATCCTGCCCCTTGTCGTATGTTGTTTACTGCACTTAATTTTGTTTTACCATTAAAATCTCAACAAGGTTTCTCATATGCATAAATCCCAAAGTATTTTTTTATTAATTTTTTTTATTTTCCAAACATTAAAAAACATTAAACATAAACATAACAAAAAAAACGACACATTACAAAATATATCACAATACAACATATAACAACAACTCTTAAAATATCCACTTGATCAGTCTTATTTGTATATTATCATATTTTTCTTTCAGGATCCAGATTATACTCCATTTGATCTGCCAATATATATCTTCTTAATTCTTTGAAATTCATAAAATACAAATTTTTACCTTGAGAATAGGCTAAATTTCTCTAATTGCATACCTATATACATATTCAGAATTCTATTCTTTTTCGTTTAAACTCCTACTGCAAATATTTTGTCTCTCCACTTTTCTTTAAAAAAAGATATAAGTGGTTCCCAGGTTTTCTCAAATTCGCTCCAAAGTATTTTTACTATATCACACACACACACACCCAAAAAAAACCACCCAGTAAGAAACACAATACTGAAACTGGCACAGAGCTCCAAACATTTCACGGCTGGTGAACTGTTTCATAGACGATGAATTTCATAAGATTATGAGACCAGCCTGGTGGTGGTGGTGTTTTTCTTGTGGACCGCATGGCTCTTTTACCTTCCTCACCTCGCCCCCAAACTGGGGGAGAGCTAAGGTTTAAAAGATGTGTTTTCATTTAAATGTGATTCTTCCAATGAACTCAAGGTGGTGTGCGGGTCTCCTGGCTTTATTCCCACAAGAACCCTGCGACGTGGAGAAAAAAATCACAGTCTGTAGGCCATTTCCGCACTGCACGGTTACAGTCCTATGATTCCACTTTCAACAGCCTATGAAATCCTGGGGTTTGCAGTTTAGGGAAGGGCATTTAGAATTCTCAACCAGAGAGCTCTTTGGCCTCAGTAAACTACAAACCCCACAATTCCAGGGGATGTTGAAAGTGGACTAATAGCACTATAACAGTGTAGTGTGGAAATGGCCCTGGTTTCCAAGGGCAGAGTCTGACACTCATACCACCACATCGGCTCTCAGCTACCTTGGCTTTTTTCCTTTTTTCCCTCTGATTTAGAAATTACTCCATTAAGATGATACATATAAGACCCTAAAACTATGAGAGGTTCATAAAACCTGAGTAGGAATCTAAATTAGGCCCTTCCCAGTCACAGGCCATTTCCGCACTAGCCTGTTATAGTACGATAATTCCACTTTCAACATCCTCGGGAATCCTGGGGTTTGCAGTTTTGGGAGGGGCCAGCTGGCCCCTCCCGAAACTGCAAACCCCAGGATTCCCGAGGATGTTGAAAGTGGAATCATTGTGCTATAACAGGCTAGTGCGGAAATGGCCACAGTGCAAGCAAGAGGTGCTTGGCATTCCTGGTTAATTTTTTTTTTTTTACAGCAGAAACTAAAGATCATGCAATGAAATACATAAAGGAAAAGGAGACACATCTCCGGACACTAAAAAGGTAGAAGGCATGTAATTTATGTGTTGTTCATTTCTGCTTTTTGTATAGCTCTCTAAAGAAGACCTTAAGAGTATCTACCAAGCCAAAAAACATCAGGCTTTATAGCATATGGAGCATAATCCCCAGCTGTTGTGATCTGGCCGGGGCAGTCTCAATTAATCTTCCCTTGTCCCACTTTTTCAATTATTTTGAAAATATCCAGGTTTTTCTTTCCTCCCACTTTGTCTTCGATATACTTCAGTTGCTGCAAACAGAGTTCAAAACACAAAAGTAGTTTGCATACAAATAACTCAGAAGCAGGGAGAGGAGAAGAAGGGGCAGGAGGCCCAGGCAAAAGCAAACTGCTGCAGCCTCTCCTAATTTGCGTCTCATTCCTCATTCCTAACTTTTGCCATCTTGACCACACTCTGATGTTGCCTGGCCATACATGTCCCCATTTTCATATTTGAAAAGTTGGAGGGTATGTCTGAGAGCACTGGACTACAACTCTGGAGACAAGGGTTTGATTCCTCCTCAGCCATGGAAACCCACTGAATGATCTTGGGCATGTGACACACTCTCAGCCCCAGAAAACCATGTGATGGGTTCGGCATAAGCCAGAAACAACTGGAATGCACACAACCACAATGCCTGAGACACATCTCTGTCCTCCTTCTAGTTAATGAGAGCCACTGTGGGGTAGTGGCTTAAGAGCCAGATTGTGACTCTAGAGACCAGAGATGACCTTGGACAAGTCACACTCTCTCAGCCTCAGAGGAAGGCAGAAGCAAACCCCGAGATGAACAAAATCTTGCCTAGAAACCCCTATGATAGGTTCGCCTTAGGGTAACCATAAGTCGGAAATGATTTGGAACCACACAGTAACAATTCCTGGTTAGCCACAAATTCTGAACTGGAAGCTCCAGTCCTTGACCTTGGATGCGCATATTGGAGATTCTCAGAGGTAGTGCTAGGAAAGCACTCTGTACATGCTCAGAGGCACCATCTTCTTTACCGTGGCAGGTGCAGAAGAATGGCTAATCTCTTCTTGCACCATTGTTTTCCTAAATTGTACCAGCTCTCTCCCTCCTCCAGCAACTAGCCTCCTCCTTCATGTCCTCCCTGGGTCATGCAGCCGGCTGCCTTTCTGGAAGCTCCAGCAGGGGGAGCTCGCGGCTCGCCTTTTGCCCAGCCGGAATCAGCAAGCAGGAGACGGAGCGCCGGGGTCTCTTTAGCTGCACACCGGCCTGGTTGCAGGCTGGAGCCCGAGCAGGCAAAGATCCAGGACAGCTGAAGAGGGCAGGGAAACAGCCCGCCAGGTACGAGTCCAGAAAGCCAGGTATTTCTGAGGCGAGGGAGGAGGGACAAGGGATCGGGGCTTAAAGAAAGCTGGGGGGCGCTCTTTGCACACTGGACGGCTGGGGCTGGGCCCCAGGGCACAAGGCTATGTGACCCTGTAGAGTGATGCATAAACCTATGCGCACAAATGAATTAATTTCCCACACACACTGTGCTCCATAATAGTTTTGCACAGAGTGCCTTGTATTTCAAATGCATACATGTATGTCACTTTTAGTATTTGACACGAGTTTTTGTTCTGCTGTGGACTGTAAGTATAAATATGCCTTTTCCTATACAAGATATAGATGTATAGCATGCAAAGTTACCAGGGGGAGAATGGGGGAAATCTCCTGTACCTTTAAAATTGTGCAGACAAGAGAATTTCAGCAGGTATTGCTTGTTACCTGGTTAACACAACCTTTCAAGGTATAAGAATCATCTTCAGTTTCCACCCTGGCAACTCTAGTAGGGAGTGGTCCGGTTTTTGCTAGCAAGTATAGGCCAGGAAGAACTCTTTTCATCCTTTAGGTGCATGAAAACTCCATTAAATTTTAGGGAGCCCAGGTTGATGTGCACTTGTATTTTTCATTTTTGTGCAAGGTGTGGTGGTTGTTGTTTGCCGTCAAGTCGACTTCAGTTTCTAGTAACCCTAAGACTGATAGCAGCCCAATAATCAACAGCCCTGGTCAGGTCTTGCAAATTCGGGGTTATGGCTTGATTGATTGAATCAATCCACCTGTAGTATAGTCTTCCCTTTTCCTGTTGCCTTCCACTTGCATGAAGATAATCTTTTCCAGTGAGTCACATTATTTTCATGATATGTCCAAAGTACAAGAGTCTCCATCTAGCCCTCTTGGCTTCTAATGAGAGTTCAGACCTGGTTTGCTTTAGGCATCATTCAGTTGTCCTTTTGTGATCCATGTCTCCTCCAGCACCACATTTCAAATGAGTTGATTTTCATCCAGGCAGCTTTCTTCATTGTCCTGCTTTCACAAACATACAGAAGAATCAGAAATACAAACATAGCAGACTTCTTTTAAAGCAGTGTTTCCCAAACTCTGGTTTTCCAGGTGTTTGTACTTTAGCTCCCAGAATCACTGATTGCTGACCAAGGCAGCTGGGACTTCTGGAAGTTGAAATCCAAAATACCTGGAGAGCTAGAGTTTGGTAATCACTGTTTTAGAGAATGAACACTTTAATGGCTCAGATCCGACAATTCCACTATACACTGAAAACTACCTACATCACATCTTTTGGTTCTTATAGCCTTAAGTTGGAGGCCCTAACAACCTCACAGGGATGGTTGTTATTGATAGTTTTATAGCAGGAAGAGGGAACTTGTGTCCCTCCAGATAATGCTGGATTCCAACATCCAAATGATGTTGGAATTCCATCTCCCATCAGCCCCTGTATCATGGCCAAAAGGAGGGGGCATGTTAGGAGACATAGTTCTTCGGTGGTGGGAGAGGACACAGGCTCCTCATCTCTATCGTAAAATGATTTCTCCAGCCTCTATGTACATACACATCAAATTATTCTTAAATGTGGTACTTTGATCAGCTTTCGTTTTTCTTCTGCAGATTACTTTTACTTTGAAGGGTGGCAAGGCATACCAATTCACAGAAAACACATTTCTTTCAGTAGATACAGTCTAGATTTTATCATTAAACACTGTGATTGGGGCATCATAATTTCCAGGTATAATCCACTCAGGAAGCATTTTATCCGATTCTTTGTTTGAGAATCTTATTTCTAATTTCTTTGCTGTAATATGCTGCACACTGAAATCCACATGACTAGCATATACAGGCTTCCCCTGCTTATTTGACAGGTTAGGGACCAGAGCATTGTTAGCAAGTGGAAATGGTTGAAAAGCGAAACCCATCTTCTGTAGGGAACATAAAGGACTTATGAAGGCTTGCTTGGGACTGACCAGCTATGTGTGCCCTGCCTGTAAAGCAGAGCTTTCTAGACTTTTCATGTTGGTGACACACTTTTTACATATTCATCATTTCATGACACAGTAATTTAATTTTACTAGCAAACTGGAGGTTAAACTAAGCCTTTATAAGAGATAGAGCCACATTGTAATAACAAAATGTATGGGGACACAACATATCCCATGAAAAACTTTCATATATTTTTAAAAATATATGATTTATAAATAATGACATGCATTTCGAAGATTGTAGGCAACACACCTACACATGTCAGGCAACACACTAACATGTCATGGCACACCATTTGGAAAGCCCTGCTGTAAAGTGTCTCAGCTGGCTTGGTGCCTTTTTCCCCCTCTCTGAGCTCACTTTGCAAAGAGTGCATATGCAGTCCCAAATTGAGTCTCTGTAGACAAGAAGAACTGGTGGAAGCCCACTATTTCAATGCTTGCAGTACAAATAAGTTCGATTAATTTGACCAGAGGACCCACTCTTTCCAAAGGCAAGACTTGAGACTGTGTAAGTGTGTGAGTGGTCCCAAGCAAGCATCCATAGGCAAGAAGAATTGATGAAAGAGCGTGCCCCGCATCAGATTAATGGAGCTTGTCCTTAATTTGGAAGCGTCAAATGAACGATTTGTCAGATAATGGCTTGTCAAAAGGCAAGGACTTCCTGTGTTGAAAAATACCCATGCTTGGGATAAGTAAGTAGTGGATTGGAATCAGCTTTCTTGTATTTCTTTTGGGAGAATTTTCTAAGGAATTTATTTGTTTATATAGGGAAAGGCAGGAAGTGGCAGTCTTTGCCACTGCCACCTGTCCTCTGTAGCCCCCATTTCTGTATTTCCCACTGTGAGAAATGATCCCCAAGTTCTCTGGAGTAGATTGTCGGGGGGTAAGAGAAAAATTTTTCCTCCTCTCTTCTTCCAACTTCAGAAATGCTCTTCTGTATCTGAACTCTTACATGGACAGATGGAGCTATTCTGTCTGCAGAAGGAAGACCTGGCTCCAAGCCAGTGTTTACATAGCACTTCTAGATGTTCCAGACATAATGCAAAAACATGCACTTTCAAGGTGATATGGAAATATATGTCTTGTCAGAAAGAGCAAATTGAAGGGGAAAGTATCCAATAGAAGCACAACTACATTTTGGTGATAGTGCAGCCATAATCAGACATTTTAAATGCCATAATTCTTTGCATGTTTATTTAGAAATAAATCCCACTTTGACCAGTGGGGCTTACTCCCAGGTAAGCGAGCACAGGAATTATGCTACAAGTCCCACTCGTTTCAGTGAGAAGCTAAGGCTACAATCCTGTGTCCACATTAGGAGTAAAGCCTATTGAATTCAGTTGGATTTCTGTAAAGATGTGTCAATCTTTTCTCCTATAGTTTGAACTGATTGTTCTGTGTTCTAGTCTCTGGAGCAGCAGGCAACAAGCTTGTTCTATGTTCAATATGACATCCTTGCAAATATTTAAACATGGCTATCATGTCACCTCTTAATCTTCTCTTCTTCAGGCTAAACATTCCAAACTCCCTAAGTCACTCCTTATAGGCCATGGTGTTACCATTTTGGTCACACTCCTTTGGACACATTCTAGCTTGTCAATAGCCTTCTTGAATGATTTTGCCCAGAAGTGAACAGAGTATTCCAGGTGAGTTCTGACCAAAGCAGAATAGAGTGGCTTGTACACCTAAACAGGACTAAACCTCATCACTTGAACCACTGGTTCTACCACAGCTGAATTCTCCCTTTTTCCCCCCATGATGTCATCGACTCTTCTGCTCTGTTTGCAGGTGCCATGGGGGACCTGGGCCTGGGCCAGGAGTTCCACACCTGGCACCAATTCAGTCTTTTTTTTGATGACTGGTGTGAAAAGCACAAGGTGCTGTTCATCATCGCCAGCCTGAAGCCACTCATCTCTCTGCGCCAGAACCCACCACATTACCAGCCCAGCTTGGCTGAGACACTCCGCTTCCGTTTTGTGCGTCTCATCTGCAAGCACAGTGGGACCTATGTTGGACAAAGCACAGTGCAACGGAATCGGCAGTAAGTCGTTTTTAACATTAATGATTATTATTCAAGTACTCCCATGTTTTCACTGCACATGCAAGAGGACAGGGCCCTGCCCCAAGATGCTTACAGTCTGAAATTCATTACTGGACTAATAACAGAAGGAAGGGAGGAGGGATATACCGGGAAATAATACTGCATGCGCTGAGACTCTGTTACTGACTGGAGTTCCTGCCAGACTCCTACAAGGGGATGCATCACATTTTACAGAAAAAGTGAAGAGGGATTTGAAGGAACCAAGACACATGGTAACTCACAGTTGTTCGAGGAGTCAGTTGCAAGGTTGTGACATGGTGAGGGAGAAAAGAGAGAAAGGGGAAAAGATGGAATCTTTGAGAAAGCATGATTTTTCTATATAGAAAGAGGCAAAAATCCTTGGGTACCTCACTTTAGTGTCAAAAATTCTAAGAAGATCCTGGTTTGTATTTTCTATCCCATTTCAGCCATAGATGGCATCTCTTGAATAGTCCCACAGAGTAGTTCACATGCTGTGTATGTGGAAGGAGAAAAGGTTTTGGAGAGCTAGGACTTCAAGAATCTCAGCTGTGCTGGCTGGGGGATTCTGGGACTTATAGTCAAATATTAACATTTTCAAGCTGTGTCCCAGCATGTCCAATTAAAAGGATTTGTGCTAAGATTTGGGAGGATTCCTAAGAAGACACCAGCCCTATTCAGGTGTTCATCTGAAGAACTAAAGAGCTAAAGAACTAAAGTAAAGAACTAAAATAGTCGAGAGACATGAGCTAAATCTCATAAGCCCCTCTCTACAAAATTCCTGAACATCCAAAATAGATTAGACCTGTGTGCATTGAATGCAGTTTCAGCTGAACATAGTTATAAAACTCCTGTGAGCAGGAGTCCTGATAAAGGTTTGGTTTCTACTTATGGGCGCTTCATAACCATGTTCAGCTGAATGCGGTTACAGAATAGCAATAGCACGTGTATTTCTATACCACTTATCAGCTAAGTGCTCTCTAAGCAGTTTACAATGTGTTAGCTAATTGCCCCCAACAAGCTGGGTACTGATTTTACTGACCTGTGGAAGAATGGAAGGCTGATTCAACCTGGAGCCCTGCGAGATCAAACTCACAACCTTGTGGCTGAAGTACCAGCATTTAACCACTGAGCCACCAGGGCTTCTCCTTACAGAACCCTTTTCAGACCTTTGAGCTCCACATGTGGAGGTCTAATTTACAGCCAGGTGTGCTCAGAGATGTTGTGGGATAAAACTTACCTGCCATCCACATCCCTATCCTTAGTTTTAGCCTTATTTGTGTTTGGATGACTGGATGAACAGTGTTTACTTGTTATCTGATGAACTCATCCATTTGATCATTTCTCCTCTTGCAGCAGTGAGAAGATTGACTGCCCGGCTTCCATCACACTACGCTTAGGCCCCAAAAAGGACCGTCTGGTGGTGATTGAAGCCAACTTAGAGCACAACCACTGCTTGTCTGAGCTGGAGTTCTCCCACCACTTCAAGCGGCACCAGCTGAGGGCCAGCCTGGGCCTGCCCATCCGCATTACCAACAGCATATCGAAGCGTTTCCTGGCACCTGACCTTATCTGGAACCTGGAGGACTATAGCAAAGCCAAAGACAAGGGCATGTGTGAACTCCTGGCCATTCTGGATGGGCTCTTCAAGGCCGATGTGGGTGCCAAGGTCAAAATGGTGTTCCAGGAAGACGTGGCTGTCCTCAATAGCATTTTCCTGGCCACTTCACACATGCAGAAACTGGTGCGGTGCTTCCCGGCTCGTCTCTTTCTGGAACGGGCTGCCTGTCTCAATGCAGACTTTGAGCTTTATACAGTACTGTGCCAAGATGCCAATGGACGTGGTCGTGAGGTGGCTTATTGCCTGGCACGTCAAGGGCTGCCTGACCTCCTTATATTTATGGTGGCTTCCTTGGTGCAGAGTGTCCCAGACATTAAATTGCATGTGAAGGTGCTCACAGTTGGGGCTGGTATGACTGGGCTGGATGCAGTAGAGGAAGTGTTGCCATGTGCCCGGGTGCAGATCTGCCGCCTGCAGGTCTTGGAGGCTCTCTACTGCAAAGCCTCTGAACTGGCTGTGCCAAAGGAGGACCAAATCCGCAACCTGCTGCTCAACCTGGCAAACGCAGACTCGCCCCGGGTGTACAACCAGTACCTGAGTGACTTGGAAGATGTGGCTCCACTCCCCTTTCTGCAGTACTTCCTGGAGTGCTGGCACCCCCACAAAGGCACATGGGTAGAGTGTTGGGCCTTTGAGAAGAACAAAGAATGCCCCTTCCTGGACCACCTTAGCGCCCATCGCCATAAGCTTCTGACAGTGCTCAGTCCCCCTATGGCACTGGCTGCCTGCCTCCGAGGCCTGCTGGATCTCCAGTCCCTACAAGTGGAGACATCAACACTCAACATGGCACCTGTGGTTGAGCTGTACCATGCTGCCTGCATCTCTGACAGCACCAACCTGGTTGCTGAGGAACTGGATCTGGTTGTCCATGCACACTATGAGCTGAAAGAGACACCTGAGGGGTACCTTTTGAAAGGGCACACCTGCTCTTTTCTGGTAAGCCATGACCTGGCCACTTGCAGCTGCTCCATTTACGTGGCTCACCATCTTCCCTGCCGACACATCTTTGCAGTACGCCTTTGGGTTGGAGAGCCTCTCTTTGACCCCAGTCTGCTGCCTGGGTCACCAGACAAACTTCAAGACACCATAGGCCAAGAGGAATGGTAGCTGTCAGAGGCAGAGTTTGAAAAAGTTAATTTTTTGGATACAAGTTAAGAATCCCCTACTTATTGTGCTGGCTGGGGGATTCTGGGACTTGTAGTTCAAACAAGTAACATTTCCAGGTTCTGATCGTATGCAGTGTATGGCTGAGCAGAAGCCTAGTGAGCACCACAATTATTGCTACTCTCAGGTGTGAAGAAAATGTTGTGTCGTTGTACTGTCATGAACCTTTGAGTAGAAGCAGTCTCGTCTGGGAAAGTAGAGTGACTGTAGGCCAGTAATCAGGGTCAAACTGACAGTACCCATCCATGTGACCCCAAATTGCTAATGTGCCAAGAAATATCATATGCAAGCCACCATAATCAGGTACTGAGACACAGTGAGCTTCCACAGCTATTCCAGAGAAAAGGGTACAGAAGCAGGGGCACTTTAAAGCAATGGATCTCAAACTGTCTGATGTGGAAGATTGGCAGCTGTTTTCCCCCAGTGTGCCAGGGACCAGTACTATATTTGTTTCCATTGGCTACAGTTTTTTTTCCCTTCCTGAAAACCTGCCAGTGACCAAAGGCCAATGGCCTGGGGACCAGCACTGCTCCACAGACCACCACTTTGAGTAGCACTGGTTTAAAGGAGTATTTTTTTGGCCAAATTCCCATGTCTTGGAGTATGTAGGCAGTTGCTGTGGATTTTTAGACGTGAACACTAGTTTGTTCTACAAATCAAAGCACAACATTCTGCAACTGTGAAAGCCAGATGCTGCTTTTGGTCAGCAGAGTGAACTAAGCTTCCTTTTAAAAAAAATGTTCCATGGTGGTTGAAAATCTATGAAGAAATCTAGATATTGTACATATTATCTAATGTGCAGCCTATGTGGACTTAGTTAAACCCGAGGAGACTGAATTATTGGGCTTATATATGAGTAACTCTGCATAGAATCAGGCAGTTAAGCATATTTGCTAACTCTGCATTACATATTCCACTTTGGGTAATTATGCAAAGGATTCAAAAGCTGTATAGAGCCATCCTGTGATGGCTGGGAATTCTGTTCAGCTTTGCCTTCCCTCCTCAGCTTTTGATTTATCTGCCCAGAAATGCCCACACTTTCTGGATTATGCATCTCATACCAGTTTTGGTTGTTTTTAAGTATACACAGCCTTAGAGACATGCAGAGCATCAGAACATAAAAATACTAGACTTTGCAGTTGGTTTTTGTAATCCATTGATTTGGGCCTGTTCAGGTATACTGAGTGAGGTTTTAATGAATATGCACAAGAGAAGATCAAAGACTAACACATGGACTCTGTCCTCTGGTGTTCACATCCTGAGGGGTAACATCAGTAGCAAGGAGCCATTTGTGTCCATGGAGAGGCTTAACTGCAGACATTTGCCCTTAAAACATGGTGAGTGACAAAAAGGTGTGTTTGGAATGAGTGTGCTCACCTTCCCTGTGTTTAGAGTCTAAAACAGAATGCTTAAACAGAACTCTGGAATTAATTGATTGTAAAAGCAAGTTTTTGATCAGTGCTTCATTCAGCAGTGTAGGTGAGCATAATTTGGGGAGACAAGGCTAAACGGAGCAAAAGTGCTTAGGTTAAGGATGACTTGTGTGTACTATGAGTAGATAACCACAATGTGGACAAAACAGTTTCTCAAACAACTTCTCTCAAAGGTTTGTAAAAATGGTTAAGAGCAGCTTAGGAACAAGATCAAGACAGATTATGGTCTGCAGCTGGGCATATTGATTTGAAAAAACAAAACAGAGTTTGGAAGTAAGGTACAGTGGAATCCTGTGCACTGCTACTAAGTTCAGTAGGTTTTACTCCCAAGTGAGTTTAGGATTGCAGCCCAGCTACCTAATACAGCAGAATGCTGCAAGGCAGGAGTTTTCACATACCACCCATAGCTAGTATAGGATTTGAACCATTTGTGTTTCTAATTTCAAATGCTGAAAGTGCACTAAATAGTATGAAGAACTGAATAGAAATACATTAAGACTAAAGACCAGGATTGGAAGGACTCGTTAAAGCTTTCCATCTTTAAAAGCACAGGAACTATGGATTTTGTTTACTTTCCGTATAGTGTTATTTTATGTTACTATGTACATCATCTCATGTATACTTGGTTATATCTTTAAAGTGGTTGATGAAGACATTAAAATAGTTCAAGATCTGCCATACCGTTGTTCAGTCATTAATTAGAATGGAGACTGCAGTCAAAAAATCAGAAGGCTTGGAAAGGCAAGTAAGAAGGAACTAGATGAGATTTTGAAGTATAAAGATGTATCATTTAAATACTAATGTTAGTGTGACCCATGCCATTGTATTTCCAATTAACATGTATGGTTGTGAACCAAAGCTGATAGAAAGAAAATTCATTTGAAATCTAGTGCTGGAGGGCAGTTCTACAGATACCATGGACTGTTAGGACAAATAAATGGACTGTAGGGCAAATCAAGCCTGAACTCTCCCTAGTAGCCAAGATTACTAAACTAAGATTGTCATACTTTGGACATATGAAATAAGACAATAATTTTTGGTAAGGTGTAAGGCAGTAGGAAAAAAGGAAGACCGCATTACAGATGAATAGACTCAATCAAGGAAGCCATGGCCCTGAGTCTGCAGGACGTGAGCAGGACTGTTGATGAGAGAGTGACTGGAGTTCTTTCATTCATAGGGTCATCATAAGTTGCAGTAAGTTGAACTTGAATACAGTTAACCACAACAACCATAAATAGTGATCTTCTTCCTCTGTATCCTACAGTCTAGGAAAAGCGGCATCCATAGTTATGTTTCTTTTAAAAAATGGACAGTAAAAGAAATTAACACCTGCACTAAGCTGAACCCCACCTAGTACATCATACATAGCCTGGACCCATCACCCCACCCATAATTTTCAAGAATTGCTGCTTATGTACACACATACTTCATTTGGTTTGGTTATTTGGTTATTTTGTATTCTTGTTAGTGATAGGGATGCATGCAATGTGATACTACATACCATCTCATATTCTGATATACAGTCCTCTTTCCACATTCATGGGTCACAAATTTGATTATTCATGAGGTGCGTGTGTTCTTCCTCCATTCTCCTCCTCCCATTCCCATGCATTTTGCTGCTGCACAGAGAACTTGTGCTGAGGCAAAATGGAAGGGAATGAGGAAAGCTTTGCGCAAGCCTTCCTTTCCCTCTCAGGACCTCCCCCTCCAATTCCTACGCATTTTGCCCCGGCACAGAGAACTTGCATGAACGTTCTCTTCTATTTTGCATGGGAACAGGAAGAGGGAGCTGTGGAGGGGGAAAGGAAGCCTTGCCTGAGGCTTCCCCCATCCCACTTCCCTTCTGTTTGGCATTGGGAATGGGAATACAAATATGAGTACATTTTAAACCTTTCCTCACCTGCAGTTCAGAGTCACTGGGTGACCACAAATTTCAGAAAGAAGATGACGTGAGTGAAGAGCAATTGAACTGTTTGCAAAAGAAAATTACAGTAGTGGAACACAACTGAAACATCTCTTGACATGAAAAGAATCAGGTCTAGATGACTTTGATAAAATTCCATTGGTCTGCATTGCTTTCCACCTAAACAAATCTGCACTCTTACAAATAAAGATCTCCCATATTCACAGTAACATACAGGTGTACCCATAGGCAATTCTTCCTTCCCCACTTGTCATTTCCCAATCCACTTGTTCTGCCAAGGCCTTTTCTTTCAGAATCCTTTCCATCCCAGGTCTGGCAGGGAGCTTTTAGCCTGTCAGCTGTTTCGGGCTAAACTCGCATGACACCAAACCACTGGATGTGCTTGTTAAAATAAATATTTCAGCCCTAGGTATTTCTCAGTGGGCTTCAATGAGTAGAAAATGGGTTAGCTCTACCACACTGCCAAAACAAGGATAGTCACATTGGTCCCTGAGAAACACAGCAAAATCCACTGCCAGGCAATCCTATATACTCTATTAGGATTGACTCCAATATAACAAAAGAATTAAGTGCTAGGTGATGCAGATCCTGGAGAAATACGGGGGAATCCAGATATTTGGACTTTTCTTTCCTACTCTCAGTTTCTGTACCAACTGATGAAGCTTGCACACTCTTACATCCTTTCAATAAAGACATTGCCTGACCACAGGTTTAGGTTTTTCTATAACTCAAGGGGTTGCCATAAATCATCAGGTGACTTGATGGCACATATGCACACATATGTATGCACATGTGCGTGCACACGTGTGGGCATGTCATGTATATGTGCATGACATAGTTGTGCAAATATGTGTGCGTGCATGTGTGTGTGTGTATACATGTATATATAGCATGTGTGTGCATGCATATATATGTGCATGACATATAGCTGTGCACATATATATACGCATATATATATGTATATATGTGTGTATATATACACACATACTATCCATGTATACACACACACATACAGTGTGTGTACACATACACGTGCACAACATATAGTTGTGTACATATATATGTGCATATATATGTGTGTGTATACAAACATTCACGTTTGCACACACATGTATACATATAGTCGTGCACATATATATGCGCATATATACACACACAATATGCATATATATATATATATATATATACACTCATAGATGCACACACATATATACACACATATATGTAGCGTGCGTGTGCTCGCATATATATAGTTGCATGACATTATATATAGTCGTACACATATCTGTGTGCATATATATATATATGCACACACATACTACACACGCCCACGCATATAGATGTGCACGACTACATTTCCCGCCTTCCCCATGAACCAACGGGCTGGGGGACCGCGCGAGCAGCTCTCGGAGGCCTAAGATCTTCAGGAGAACTCTCTTTCCCAGCATGCCCCAGCGTCGAACGTGTGACGTCAACGGCTCGTCGCTCCGCCTGTCTGTCAGAGGCTCGGTAAGATTTTCGCGCGAAAAAAAAAGAGAGGGGTGGGGGTTGCTGAGGGGAAGGAGAGACGTGGGCGCTCGCGCAGGTAAGCCCTCTCCCGCGCGCCCCCCTCCCTCGTAGGGTCTGTGAGGAAAATCCTCGCGATGGGGAGGGGGCGCGCGACTGTTTTGGTGGGGATTCTCCCCTCGGCCGCGAAGCGCGGGGCCCAAGAGCTCCTTCCTTCCTGAGGGAGGTGGGGTGTGGTGAGCAGATGGCGGGAAGGTAGCGACCTGTTCCTTCGTCTCGCCTTTATATGCCCCCCCCTTTGTGTTCTCTCAGCCAAGAGGCCTCCTGGTGCTCCTACCTTGGTTGTTTCTTCCTGAAAAATTGGAAGCGGCTGAGAGGAAGGAGTGCCAGGTCTCTGTTTCCTTCCAGTTACCTCAGGTAACGTCAATTTTTTTTTGACGTTACGGGACAATGGTTGCCAGAGTGAACAGTGAAGAGGGTTCCTGTAATAATAATAATAATAATAATAATAATAATAATAATAATAATAATAACAATAATAATAATATTATTTCTATCCCGCCTCTCCCAGTGGATCGAGGCGGCATTATAAAAATATACAAATACATTAAAACATTAAAATGTACCTTAACAGTAAGAAAATGTTGTTTTATGCTTGTGAAATTTTAATAAAATGAAATTTTTTAAAAAAACAACACATTAAAATGTACCCCATCCTCCCCAGCCAGCAACCCTTCTATCCCCCTAAAACACATTACCTTTAGTGGTTGTGTAGCTGGGGGAATTTCAGCAAGTGTTGCTTGTCACGCAACCGGGGAAGAAGCAGCAGCTGCTGAAATTCTCTCTTCCACACATCCACTGAAGGCAGGGCTTCCAGAATGACCACTGGAGACGGCTCTTGTACCTCTCACAGTTGTGTGAAAAAGGGAATTTCAGCTGCTGTTGCTTCTTACCTAGTTGCCTGACAGGAGCGGCGTTCTACACTTTCCCCTTTCACAATGGAGACGTTTTCCTTTAAAAGGAACAAAACAGGCTTCCACAAGGCTGGATACTTAATGCTACCCAAAAAACACTTTGACAACCTTTTTTAAAAAAAAGTTTTACTCATAAAATGTTGATGCAGCTGCCCTAATTTATACTGTCCAGTTGGGTTTGTAAGAGGATTGCACAAAATGGGGGAAATGCGGTTGTGGTGCTTTATGTACAATATTCTGAAAAGTCCTAATCCAGTGTACAAAGTCCTAAGTGCTAATCATCATGTGATATTTATAGAATCATAGAATCATAGAAATGTAGAGTTGGAAGAGACCACAGGGGCCATCCAGTCCAACCTCCTGCCATGCAGGAACACCCTCAAAGCACTCCCGACAGATGACCATCCAGCCTCTGCTTAAAAACCTCCAAGGAAGGAGACTCCACTACACTCCGAGGCAGCAGATTCCACTGCCGGACAGCCCTGACTGTCAGGAAGTTCTTCCTGAGGTTCAGGTGGAATCTCCTTTCCTGCAGCTTGAATCCATTGCTCCTTGTCCTGGTCTCTGGAGCAGCAGAAAACAAGCCCTCCCCCTCCTCTACGTGGCATCCCTTCAAATATTTAAACATGGCTGTCATGTCCCCTCTTAACCTTCTCTTCTGCAGACTAAACATACCCAGCTCTCTAAGTCTGTCCTCATAGGGCATGGCTTCCAGGCCTCTCACCATTTTGGTCGCCCTCCTCTGGACTTGCTCCAGCTTGTCAATATCCTTCTTGAATTGGGGTGCCCAGAACTGGACACAGTATTCAAGATGGGGTCTAACCAAAGCAGAGTAGAGTGGTACCAGTACCAGTACCTATTTTTATTTTTTTTATTTATTTATTTGTGTCCTGCCTCTCCATATGGATCGAGGCGGCGAACAACTTACAAATAGCATGTATTTTGAAACATTTTCTATACGTGCCCCCAACAAGCTGGGTACTCATTTTACCAACCTGCGAAAGGATGGAAGGCTGAGTCAACCTTGGAGCCGGGCAGGATCGAACTCACAACCTTGTGGCTTGCAGTACTGGCATTTAACCACTGCGCCACCACGGCTCCTAATGAATGAATGAATGCTGCATTAAATTTCTTCTTTGAAGAACTAAATTGTCTAAGATTTAAGTTACAGTTTGGATCAGTACTGAAGAAAATTCCATTTAATTATGTTTTTTAGTAGGAGTACATTATTGCTTATTATAACATTAATACATACTCATTTATTTCATTAGAAGATATATACATAAGATATATAAGAATTAAAGATAGGTAACAAATAAGAATTAAAGATAGGTAACAAAAATATACAAGTAGTATGATATAGAATAAGCTGAATAAGTTTATGATTCTAATGGTATTAGAGAGAAATAATAATGTAAGTTTGCTTTGGTTGAAATTTTTTTGTTTCACTATTATGTGTATCACATGGTGTTTTTTTTGTTTTTGCTTTTTTTTCTTTGCTGTATAATCAATAAAAATTATTTTAAAAAATGGGGAAAAAAAGAAGATATATACATACAAAGCAATTATTTTGAATTGTTTTGAGGTAAATTTTCAGTTCAGAGGACAGAAGTCCTTGCATCCATATCCAGATTCCTCCTTGTTCAGATCTAATTCATCTTCCCAGATCCTCTGTTCACTGAACTTCTGTGTCTTTGCACTTAGAGAGAAGCAAGGGATTCATATATACCATCTACACAACTGGACTGATTATGTATTTTTCCATTAACTGCTGTTAATATGGTCATACAACATAGAAGTTGTATGATTAGTATTCATGACAGTGGGCATTTCCACACTACACTGTTAGAGTGCTATTATTCCATTTTCAACATCCAGTGGAATCCTGGGGTTTGCAGTTTAGGGAGGAGCATTTAGAATTCTCAGCCAGAGAGGTTTTTGGCTTCAGTGAACTACAAACCCCAGAATTCCACAGGATGGTGAAAGTGGAATAGTAGCACTATAACAGTGTAATGTGGAAATGTCTAGTATCTTTGAAGTAGGTTCGTTTTTATTAATAGTTCTAAGAAAGTTTTGAAAACTGTTTTAATTTTTTAAAATCCAATTTAAAAAAATAAAAATCATTGTCTGAGATCACAGATCAGCATGGCCCATGCACAACCTATAGGGAAAATGATATTTTCTGTGTGTATCCAACTGTAGGAACACAGCCAAACACTACCTGGCCACCCCTTTTGCCCTCCCTCAGCCACTAAATGATCAGGAGAGGGCTACAACGGCAACTGAACAATAAGCTGCACAGGCAGAGTTATTTTATATGAAGGAACTTTTGGATACCTCCTTCCACAGTGACCACAAAATAATATATGTAGGTATAATTTCCAAGTGTGTCACTGGCAGGATTCTGCCCACTGATTTTTTTTAATCAATCCTGAATGCTGCATACAATTATAAGTTCTTATGTACGTTGAGAAGGGTGCATTTTTAAATGGGAATTGTACTATTTTGTTTACAAATTTTGATGTATTGATATGCTGTCCAGATATATCTTATGTCTGAGGAAGACTGTTCTTGTGAAGAAGATCATTGTACCTACTTAGGTTCTAGATTTTTGTCTCCTTCCTCATGCAATACTGTATTTGTGAGTTTTATGGATATCAGTGATGTCATTCTGTTCCACCTGCCTGTCTCTATGAGATGCTGTTTATGTCACACCTTCATTATTTATTTATTAATTGTTATTTCTAACTGTCAAATCCTAAGTATTTAGGTTGAGTAACAACACTTAAGACGGTCAGTGTGGTGTGGAATATTAGACTGGGTCTGAGAGACCGGGGTTGAATACTTAGCCATAGAAACCTAGTTGCTGACCTTGGGTAAATCACATTCTCTCAGCTTTAGAGGAAAGCAATGGCAACAGCAACCCCCCTGTGAACAAATCTTACAAAGAAAAGCCTATGGTCAGTTCACCTTAGGGTCACTATAAGTAAGAAACAACTTGAAGTCACACAACAAATAACACTTAAAGGAATAATTCAAAGCAGTATATGCTGTAATTGATCACTCCAGACAAAATATTGCAGTCCTGGAACATAGAGTGCATGGTTGTATGACCTAACTGTAGTTACTTACCTGCTTTCTCTCTGCGTTTTCCATCAGATGTGCCCTGTGACAAAATAGGATCTAACACATACCCTAATCCATACAAGCCTTTGCGATGCAGAGCACAATAAGGTAACCATCATCCTGGAATTTTGGAAGGCACTATATGTAGCAGAACCAAGATAGAGACCCATGGTTTTAGAAAAAGGATTTTATTGTCTCAGTAGGATCATTCCCAAAAGACTGAGCCCTGCCCCTTAGGTTTTACAAGCCTTTATACATTTCAGTGCAAATACATCACATGTTCAAGACAGGAAACTGATGAGTTCCCACCAGTGCCTACAAAATGTTGCAAATCTTTCTGTAACGCTGCCAAGAGCTAGCACGTCAAGCCAAACTGATAACATTCCATTATACAAGGTTCCTTTGTCTCTCCTTTAAACACAGAGGGACTGCAATTGCAGAGGAAATTAACTGCTTTTCTTTCACACCCTGATGTCATCTAGACTGACCCGAAACTACACGCCCACCGTAGTGTGTGAGAGCAACCTAAGGCTTGGAAGATTTTTTTTCCTCCATTGCACAAAATGTAGAAATCAGCAACTTTGGGGGAAACTGTTTGCTTGTGAGGTTTTTTCCTACAAGTTGAAGAGTATTAATAATTCTTAAGAATAAGTGTTCAAATGACAGCTTTTAGATAATTCCATTGTTTTTTCAAACGATTGAAAATTGAGGCACAATATGCTTAATACCAAAAATGCAAATCTTAAAGTACTAATATAAAATAATTTTACATTTCCAAGCAGTGCTTCCTTTTTCTGTAGCATGTTTTCATCCCTCTGAAGCAAGCAGGCTACAATTGTGGGGAACCTTTTTTTGTTTATTAAGGGCCACATTCCCTGTCAGATACAGTTATGGGTCCCATACCAGTGGATGACAGTGATCTGAAGCCTGCAGCTAATGGTGCCAGAACCAGAAATGAACAAAAGAAGCCATTTCTTGAACTCTGTCCTTTGTCTTTTTCTTTTCCTCTTGCTTCTTCTCCTTCTATCAGACTGCAGGGGAGGGAGAGATTACTCGTGATACAGGGCTTAAAGGCCACTGCCCTAGAACATCTGTTTTATTAGCTGTACCTTGCAGGAGGGAGGAGAGGAAGGGTTAAGAAAACTATTGGCTTTTTGAAGTGGGTTGCCGTCACAAGCTCAGATGTCACCAATCACGTTGTTACAAAAATGGCAGGGAACTTTTCAGCCCTAAATAAAGAAGAACATTTATAATTATGTTTATTTGTATATGGACAGATCATTCTTCCAGCCACTAGCACGAGCAAAGCCTGGAAAAAACACAGCAGAGAATAATCACCTAGAAGAGCCCACCCCTAAAAAGTGAGTTATCTCCATTACTCTATACAGTCATTTAGGATGCTAAATATTCACTGAATACACCTTCCTCATACACACTACAAAATCTGCTGATATGGTCTATGTAGTACATGCAGCCTTAACTATTGTATTCAGAGTTGCTCTAAGCTCTGAAAAAGTATCAGAGAGCTACAATTAGAGATTCAACATTGATTGCTGTAGTCTTTTGCTAGAGAACTTTCTCTTTGAAAGGCTCAATGAGCAGGTTGTGGGTTCATCCTCAAAATCTAATACTATACTGGAAAATGGTACATAATCTTCTGTCTCCTCACCACACCCACCCTGTTTTTTCCAGACAGATTTGCAGATCAGCTTAATATCATGTTGTCATCAAAGAAATCTATGTACTGTTGTGAAGACATTTGCTATCCAATTTTTATTGGTTAGTTACAATTTATTGTGCAAGAACTCTGTCTCTTCATTCTGCGTGGGGCTGATTTGCTACCTAAAAAACACTGCTGGAGTTTCATGCTTGGTCCTGTACTCTGTTGATGGTACATGGAGACTAAAATAGACTTCACATTCATTCTTGTGCAAAGAAACTATATTTGGCTTGTGTATACATACACAAAAAAGCCAGTATGTTGTAGTAATTAGAGTACTGCAGTGTGGAAACATTGGAGAGAGTCAGGTTCAAGCCTTCAGTCACTTACAGAGTTCACAGAAGGCATTTGGGCCATCATTATCTGTCAGCCTAACCTAACTCACAGGGTGGTAGTGAAAATAAATTATCTGCACGGAGAGCCATATTCTCTTCTTGAGGTGTTTGGACTAAGGTCCAACAGCTCTGTTCCTAAGTGCTCTCCCTCTTTTTAGGGAACCAGTAGATTCTGAAGAGCCAGTAAATGGTACAGAACTCTGTGCAGATTTCCCAGGGAATCCAGAAGCCAAAAATCATAAAGGTGAAGAAAATTCTGGGAAATCAAAAGAAAAGGATACGAAGGCTGATGTGAGCAAACAGGTAGGCTTATTTCTGCCATATCTTGATCTTTGTTTAACAGCTGTGCTGACATCCATCTTGTCTTTCAGTCGTGTAATGTAGATTTTCTTCATCTCTGATCCTTTCTGGAATTCTAAATGGATGATGTTGTTGGGCAATTCTAGTGCCCAACAACATCATCTATTCAGGACGTCCTGTTTCAAGATTATGGATAAAAGAGTTAAGAATTGTTCTGTTCCCTTTTTACCATGGCTACATCAAATGTCTTTATAGTTTTTTTCTCTGCCAGCAGGCAGATGGGTTTTGGAGTCCTTGTTAGAGTCATGACCAAATGGTAACAGCTGTCTAGTGGCACCAAAGAGTCAATGTGTATTTACTTTTTGCTTTAACTTGGCAGTGGGAAGCTAGGAAAAGGTATACATGAGAACAGATGGGGGAGTGAATTTTCCTCTCTTGCATAGTTCTCATTGCTAATGGAAGGGAGATGGATCATACTTGTGAATTTTTACTTTGTTTGCTTCTGCACTATATAACCTTTGGGAGTCCATCTTCCATTAGCCTCACCTTGTGGGAGTGTGTCCCAGTCCATGTAGCCAGTGATGGTGACTGATTTTGATTGACAGCTGGGGATAGTCTAGGTAGAATGAGTTTGGGGACTAGTTCTTTCATTGGCTATGAGGAAATGCTGGACCCCTTCAGCAAAAAAATGCTTCTCTGTTCTGAATCATCTAATACATCATTTACCACCAATAAAGCTTATGCTACAGCAGTAACATGTGTCTTGTAGGAGCCTACAAACATGGCAGATTCTGGCAGAGGAAAATCCCTAGTTTTCTTGCTCTGTCCAGCCCCACAAATGTAACACTCAAATTGGTATGGTTTTCTTCTGTCTACTACACCTTTTCACATTGTAGCTGTACTTTTCTAGGAGTCTGCTTGTGTTCCCAAGCAAAATAACCACACAGAGAGCACCCCATCAAGTGCCAGCCCAGCTGCCTCTAATTCACCCTCACCTTCTAGCATCCCACGACGCAAAACTGGTAAGCATTCATTCTTTTGGTCATTGAGGGTGCCCAGAAATGTTTTAGTTTTGTGTTTCTTCTTTCATTGGAGCTTGTGGTATAGCAGTGGACAAAATGTAGCCTGCAATCTCCATGCAGCTGCCACCTCCTTTTTCTGCCTCCTAGCTCACCCTGAAATGTTTGAAACGTCTATCTCCATTTTTTAAAATGAGGGCGAAAACGTCTTAAAAGTGCCCAAACCACTGAAAAAATGCACTAATATATGGTGGATTGTCTTTATTTGCCCGCCACAACCCCTGCAACCAAATGAGCTGGAGAGGTGCCAAAAAATCAGCCAAAAGTAAAGCTAAATTAAAACTAGACATGACAAAAATATAACTAAACCAAAACTACTACAGCCCATTGGGGGAGGGGGGTGTTAAAGGGCCAAAATTGTACCACAGTGCTCTTACAGTTGCCCACCTCTGTTCCTGTTGGCATAGTTGTTGCCTTATGACTCTGACTCCTCTGATATTGATCATTTTAAATTGTTTTGGCTTTGAAATTATTATTTAAATGGGAATGATGTGATCTTGTATCTTCTTTTCAGCCCGCAAGCAGGTCCCTAAACGTAAAGCAGAGGAAGAAGTTGATAGCCAGAATAACTCTCAGGGAGCTCTTGGTGCCAAAAGGCAGAAAGGAGATGATGGAGATGGTAAGTGTTTTCATATGCTTTATTGTGGTCTGCAGAAAGCCAAGCAGGTGGTGAAGAAGTAATGACCTAGAAATAAACGGAACTGGACAGTCAGAATGGATGTAGGAATGCTGCCCTTTCTTGAGTGAAAGTGTGGTGCCTATCCAGCCACAGCATTGTAGGAACCAGGATGAGATGTGTGTTCAGTCTTTGAGAGGTTAGACCTAGACAGTTCTAGGCACATTATTTGTTTAAAAAAAAGTTGTTTTCATTCAAAAGGGATCTCAGTAGTGTTCCAGTTTAAGAAAAGCAGGAAAATAAAAATGCAAGAGGAAAAAAATAGTCTACATTAATCAGAAGTTTCTATAAAAGCTGACAAAATGTCCAAATATAAGTCCATTTCTAAATTTCATCTGTACATCATTATTTCAAATGTTGCAAGTGCTGTTATATCTTCTATCCATTGGATCACAAGTGGAGAAAAATTACCTTTCCAGTAATGAAGTATCATTTTTTTAACAATCTAAAGGGTGCAAAAAACCCCACTTCTGTTGGCTGATTGTTATTTTCCAAGAATCATATAATTCAAAAGAGCATGCACATCCATGAGTATCAAGGAACTTTAATAAAACAAAATTTACTCATATGATTATTTCCTCCCAAAATGTAGCTACCATGGGACAGCTCCAAAACATGTTCCCAGCACTCTTGCTTTATTGCAGTACACATTTAGGCTATGCCTGGAGATGTCAGAAGTAACCCTTCTGTGACTCTAAGCTTGAGTTGGGCAAAACAAAACCTCTTTTGTTTTAAAGAGGTCCGGGTTGAATCTTGTTCAAATTCTTTTGGACACATGGCTTCTGCATCTTTTATAGTTTCACATAGAGAACCAGATGAGAGACCAGATGAGAGACCCATAAAAGTGGAAGAAGAGAAAGTCAAGAAAGATGAAGATTCAAAATTGGTAGAGTATGAAGCAGAGACAGAAGCAGAAGAAGAGAAGATGCTTACATCCCCTAAGCCATCCAACAAGTCCATCTCTAGCTTTTTTGGTGAGCACATGGGAGACCATTTCTGTGGGAATGTGTGCATGTAGGAGAACACATTGAGGATGTTGTGTAGAAAAGTGGCCACAGTTATACACGTTGGATGTGAGCTTCATATTTTTGAAAATACAGAAATGTGCCATAAGTTTACATGAAGGCATACATGTATGTGCATGCGCGCGCGTGCGCACATGCACACACACTCTTTAAAAATATTGTTTATTAGTATGACTTGTGAAAGGGAATCTGAAAATGTTTCTAGAATTGTGGAAAGTTTTGCTGTGTGTATCATAAAGAGAACAGATGCTGGGACATGAGTATGTTGTATAGGCCTGGTGGGGCCCAGAGATGATCTTCAGTCTCCATTTTAATACCTTAAGTGAGGTTTAAAGTTCTGGGGACAGCATTTTTTTTCAAAATTAGACTTTGAATGCCTCTGGCTTTGAAATAACTCTCATACATTAATCATGAATCCAAATAATTATAATTCAGCCCATATAGGAATAGTGTCACATTTGTCTTTTTTTCTTTACAGCCCCCAGAAAAGCCTCTGTAAAAACAGACAAAAAGCAGGCACCCATGTTGGAAGAAAATGTGCCTCCAGCAAAGAGCCATAATGAAGTCAGTAAACATGAGTTGAACGGTATAGCTGGACAGTAAGTGTTTAGTATTATTTGGAGGGTGGAATGGAGACCTGGTGAATGCCACCAGGTCTTGAAAATAATAGTTTGTTGGGAGAGAGGTAGGCAAAATGGAGCCTTGGGTTTCATGTGATCCTAAAGGTTGCTTTGAGATCTTGGCCCTTGCAGTCTCCCCACACGTCTCTTATTCCAGCAAAAAGGGGTAAATTGCCTCTCCTGGAATCCTTCAGGAGTGGCAATTCAGCTTTTAAATAGCTTTCAGAGTCTTCTGTACAACATCAAAATATCTTTTTTAAAAACCCAAAGGCAATTCCACCCTCCCCCCACACACACTTTTGGCAGTCCATGCAGCATTTGGAGGCTTCTGGGGCAGAAAAAAAGACTCAGATTCACTGCAGTTGCCCACCTCTGATGTAGGAAATCCATACAAGAATTAGTCTATTTGTATATAAAGGATTTAGCAGTTTTTTTCCAAAGAAAAACTAAAGTGAGAGCTGAAACACAATTGAGAGAGACCAGCCCTTAAAAGAATACTAAGGATGTTAACTAAGATATTTCTGCTTTGGGCCTCCTAGGAGCTCCACAGTCACATCTTGTGTGCATTGTGTTCAGGGTTCAGAGTTGCTAGACAGTGGTTTTGTAATCAGTGGACTCTCTTTCACTGTCTGTGTTTCCACAGGCAGTTGATCTACCTCAATAATTCCTTTGCCCAATGATACTGCTGAATTACTATTTCTGGCAATGCTTCGTTCTTTCATAGTGAGTTAATCAGACTTAGATACCACATTTTTGCCTTCTCATAACTATAAGGGGTGATCTTCACCCTAGAGCTCTTACTGGTTTACTATTGTCTGGTTTATTTTTAAAAAGGTAGTAGTTCCAAATCCAGGCTAGGCAGAGTATCATATCCCATTGTATCATATATCCTATCATACACTTGTGAGACTTTATTGAGGCACTTTGTATCCCCACTATTACTTAGAACTCTATTGGACTCTGTCTCCTTAGTCTCCAGCCACAAACGAGATGCATAATGGTTATAGTTATCATCTTTTATATGATTAATTTGTATTCAGTAAGGCTTGAATATTGGACTTAGACCGTGTAGACCGGGGTTCAGTTCTCTGCTCAGCAGAGTGACCTTGGGCACATCACACACTCTCATCCCCCAGAAAACTCAATGATAGGTTTGCCTTAGGGTGGATCATAAGTTGAAAGTGGCTTGAAGGCACACAACAAAGCGTGCTACTCTTGCCAATGGTGGGTTGTCCAAACTGAAGCAGCAAAGTTCAGACATTCAGATGTTACTGATCTGCAGCTCCCTTGACTCGTAGTTAGCACAGTCAGTGCTGAGGGATTATGGGAGGTGCAGCACAATGATACTTTGGGCTGCACTTTGAACATCTCCACTTGAAATAAAAGTTATAATCTTTAAATCATTTGGGGCCTTTTCAGTTCCTTGGAAAGGCTTGCAGGTATCCATTTGCATGTGGTGAGCAAAAATTAGCTTTTGATGATAAGATAAAGAAGTTATGGTAAACAAGCTATGCATAGCTTCTTTCCTTCACCACTTCTGTACTAGGACTGATGTGCTACAAATGACTTACAGTGGTTTAAGCAGCAAGTGGCAGATTCTTTGAAAGAAAACATGTGGGCTAGTAACTTTTACGCATTTACTTGTGAGGCTACCGGAAAACATACACAGTGGGTATTCTCAAACTAACTACATGCATCTTTCCTGCTTTTACAGTTCTCCAGTGCCCTCTCACACACCTGAGCCTTCAGAGTACAACCCAGCAAAGAGCAGCTATCATCCTATCCATGATGCTTGTTGGGGTCCTGGTCAGAGGTGAGTGCTACTGAGGTAGAATTTTGTGTTGAAGAAAGTTGTCATGTTCAACCCTTGCTTCCACACTACCTTTATTGTTATATCTGTCTTATCATCCAAGGACAAGAGGACATAGGTGTATTGACTTACTTTTTTTAAAATCAGCCTCACCCAATTGTCACAGCACTGATCATTAATTCAGTGTCATTAGGGAAGAGTCTGCATTTCAAGTCTGTGCTGTTTCTAGCAAGTGGACAGCTCATCTTTTCTACCTATCCAGTTGCTGTCCCAAGCATCTTCTTTAGAATTATCTGTCTTAGGCATTTCTAGCACTTGCTGTTTTACTTGGTATTGTTGGTGACTGATGGGCATGTGGAGAAACATTACTTTTGTTGGTCAGAGATGACTTTCTTTTACAGTTCTTCTTGGCTCACTGTTTAAACTCTGCTTGTGCCATTCTGCTCTCTCAAGTTATTTAAACTGATCGGATAGAGGGTGAGTGGATGTTGTTCCTGACTTTTGAACATCAGATTGGCTTTCTGAAAACTTTCCAATCCACTCCTCTCTAAGAGCAAGGCAACATAAGTATGAGGAAGTGACATGGGACTCTGTTTTACATCTGCTGATCTATGTGTTTTGGCTTCATGCTTCTGAATCATTCTCTCCTCCTGACAGAGTACCGTACTTGGCTGTAGCTCGTACCTTTGAATGGATTGAACAGGAGTCTGCCCGGTAAGGTGACTTAAAAGCATCAATAGAATGGGAAATAGACTGGGAAAGCAGTAGCACGATATCTTGGCCCCATCCAATACACTACTACTCTCTGTTTCCAGGTTGAAAATTATAGAGACTCTAAGTAATCTGTTTCGCTCTGTGATTGCCTTATCTCCAGAAGACCTGTTGCCCTGTGTCTACCTTTGTCTAAATCGGCTAGGTCCAGCATACGAGGGGCTAGAACTGGGCATTGGCAAAACAATCCTCATGAAGGCTTTGGCTCAGGCCACAGGTTAGTTTGCCTAATTGCAGTTGCTACTAGGATGCAGCTGGACAGCTGCAGCCGATAAGACAGCTGAGAAAATACACATATATCGTTTTAAAAATGGGTGCTTCGGTCTGTATTACAAAGATGAGAATATTAGACATTCATAAGAAATCAGTCAGGAAAAGTTTTCCTTTTTTATTGGTAACCATTTGATCTTTCTTCAGGTCGACAGCTGGGTCAGATCAAAGCAGAGGCAGCTGAGAAGGGAGATCTGGGGTTAGTTGCTGAAAACAGCCGCACCACACAAGGCACCATGTTTGCTCCACCCAAGCTTGGTGCTGCTGCAGTCTTTGGCAAACTGCAGGCAATTGGGCGCATGATGGGAAGTTCTGTAAGTACTGGGTGAGTGGGCATTGAAGGTCAGAGAGCAGAGTCAAGAGAGTGCCATTGGGTTGTCAGGGAATAGGGCAAAACTAGGGCCAGGTAAGAATCATGGGTTTCTCTTTTGGTTGTGACAGTGTTAACCCTGTCTTCTTCTCAATACAACAAGCATGACAAGATCTTTTCAAGATAGTTTAATCTTACTCAACACTGGGTTGGGAGATTATTAGTACAAAGATTCTCATATCAACTAGAATTAAAGCAATTGAGGAAATGGCAATATCTAGACAGAGTTGTACAAATGTTTTCTTGAACCCCCTGAGAATGCCATATATCTGTTGGAAGAGCCTTTGTTGTGAGGGTTCTTGCTGTCGTTATCTAGCACTAGAAAAAGCACACACTAGACTACTCTTCCCTCTCCCTAGCCCCTGAAAATATAGCTGACCACTCCCATTTCTTTCCCCTTTAGTCCATGAACAAGAAAATTGACATTATCAAGTCCTTGTTTGTTGCTTGTCGCCATTCAGAGGCTCGCTACATTGCTCGGTGAGTGTAGCCATGTCTTTCTTAACTGTTTCTGTGTTTCATCGGTTCCTCACCAGTTCCACACTGTATTCATATATCAGCCCATTTAGATTCTTGTCTTGCCCATCTCCACAGACTTCTTAAAACTATATTGCTATAGTTACTGCTTCTAATTCTTACTTGTCCATTAGTTAGTTGCTGCAGCAAAGAAGGCAAATGCTATTTTGGTCTGCATTAATACAAGCATAGTTTTCTAGTCGAGGGAATGAATAGTCCCAATATATTCTGTGCTGATCAGGCTTCATCTGGAGTACTGTGTTCAGTTCTGGGCACCTCATTTTAAGAAAGAAATAGACAAGTTGGAGCAAGTTCAGAGAAGGGCAACAAAGATTAGAAGAGATATGGAGAACAAAACATATGAGGAAAGACTGAAGGAGCTGGGCATCTTCAGCTTGGTGAAGAGGACTGAGGAATGACATGATTGCACTTATTACGTAAAAGAAGAATGGGCAGGCCTGATCTCTGCTGCCTCAGGGGGTAAGACTAGGTCTAATTGTTTGAAGTTACAGAAGAGTAGATTTCGATTGAACATTAGAAGGAACTTCTTGACCATAAGAGTGGTTTGGCAATGAAACAGTTGCCTAAAGAGATGGTAGGATCTTCTTTTCTGAACATCTTCAAAATGGGACTGTACAGCTACCTGCTGGGGATGCTTTAGGTGGAGATCCTGCACTGAGCAATGGGTTAGACTTGATGGCCCATGAGGCCTCTTCCAGCTCTGACTCTGTCGCAAAGTTCTCCCAGCCTTACTATGTTACAACGGGGATTTGTTTTGTTTTGTATTTCAGATCCCTGGAAGGGAAGCTGCGGATTGGACTAGCAGAACAGTCTGTCCTGTCAGCTCTGGCCCAGGCAGCATCACTCACTCCTCCAGGGCAAAGTGAGTTCATGATGACATTTTAAAGATGCATAGGGGATTAACTGTGGAGTGCTGACAATCTGGTGCAATGGGTTTGATTATGTGTGGTGGGGTGGCACTTGATGTCTTCTACAGGGCACAGTATTGTGTATTCTGCAATTAGTCACAAGTGGATAAAGATACATAATCCTATTTTCAAATCTAAGTCTCCTGAATAGCTAAGAGAACACAGGATAGAAAAAGGATAAGGAAATGAAACTTTGCTAGCCATTCTACTGAAAGACATCATAATTGCTATGAAAGACTGAAAGACACACCATAGTTGCTATGAAACAAAAAGATAAAACTGTAAAATGCAGTTAAGCTCTGTTATTGTTGTGTGCCTTCAAGTCCTTTCTGACTTAAGGGCGATCCTAAGTCCATAAGGCATTTTTTTGACAAAGTTTATTCAGAGTGGCCTTGCCTTTACCTTCCTCTGAGGATGATAGACTGTGATTTGCCCAAGGTCATCCAGTGAGTTTCCATGGCTAAGTGGGGATTTGAACCCTTTTCTTTAGAGTGGTAGCTGAATGCTCAAACCACTACACCATGCCGGTTCTCTAATTAGTCTGTATTTCCTAGCTCCCTTAGTATTTAGTAAACTTGAGCACAATATTGTGTATTGTTAAGGTGAAAGTTTGAATGTACAAAACAGGTACATCCAAGCCACCTGGAGACCCTGACATTTTATATGTAAGCAACCTGCTAGGCCTATATTTTCCCCTTCTACAGAATTCCCCCCAGAAGTTCTGGATGCTGCAAAGGGCAAGTCTGCAGAAGCTCGCAAAGCCTGGCTAGATGAGAGAGCCTTGATTGTTAAGCAAGCTTTCTGGTGAGTAACTTCCTACTGAATGAACTGGGATAAACTTTTGTCTATTTGTGACCAGCAATCTGTCTTCACAGGCTGCAATAGCTTAAGCCCAGGAAGGGAACTGGTGTGTGTGGGAGTATCTGACCTTCTTGTCTTCAGCCATGCTGATGGGGGTCTTTTCAGATAAATCAAACTTGCAGTGGGTATAGGATGGGAAGCTTAAACGATGGTGCTCACCACCTATAGACTTTACCTGTCAGAGTCCACCCATGCTATTTAATGTTTTAATATCCTCCGTTTCATGTCCTTATGGTAAGCAGGCTCAAGTGCTGTTTGTGTTTTTCCCTGCATTAGTCTTGCCCTCCCATAACCTGGATCCTGCAAGGACAAGAAGTGCCAAAGTGCCCAGACAGACAGCCTTAAAGTGTTAGAGGAGCTCTAGATGTGAGAGCAACAGCAGACATTTGCAAGATACCTTCTAGGCAACCACAGTCCAGGGAGACCTTAGAATTAGAACAGGTATAGGTAACTGTGCAAAGCTAGAGGGCCATATTAGCCTTCTGCCAGAGAGCCACTTCCCCCACAAAACAATTTTTTTGCCCCAGATGTCTCCAAACCCCCTTAATTCCCATTTTAGACTCAGGGAATGCCTTTTTAAAGGACCTTCCTGTTTTAGAAAAAGATCTTTCCTGAGCCTAAAATGGGCCAGGTGGGCAAAAAGACCTCCACATCCCTTAGAGGGAGGCAATTTCTTTGACCTCTAGAAGTCACCAAAATTGCCCTGGGGACAAATTTAACCCATAGACCATACTTTGCCCACCTCTGGCTTAGAAGGACCAGATCAGATGTTCTTCATTCTTGTTTTTGTTTTCAGTGAGCTGCCTAATTATGACACCATTGTGCCTGTCCTCCTACAGCATGGCGTGGAGAGTCTGCCTCAGCACTGCAAAATCACACCAGGTATCTACCATATTTCTTGGAATGAAGAGTGTTTGATAACAGCAGGAATATCTTCCTTATGCAGTGCTAACGCCTGCTTCCTAGAACTGGCTATCTTGTGCAATTCTGTAAATGCAATATCCATCATAAATTTTTTAAAAAAGCAACCCATTTTCTGTCTTTCTTTGTTTATAGTTGTGTATATTAAAGCACAGACATGTGGTATAAGAAGTTCCAATAAGACCCAAATTTTCTTTGCCATGGATGACTATGTGACTACCTTTCCTTAACTATTCTCTCTTTGCTTTATGATATTTTTTACAAATTATTTCAGATTTGTGCAAACATGCAGATACTGTCTTTGGTACAAAGCATGTAGATATAACATATTGGTGCATAATGAAACTGTACATTATCAAATACAGTGGGTCGTCAGTATCTGCTAGGATTTAGTTTCAGGACCTCCCGTGGATACCAACATTTGTGGATGCTCAAATCCCATTACGTACAATGGTGTTGTGAAATGATGTCACTTTTGGAATATTTGATGTCACTTTTGGAATATTTTTTTGCATGGGGGTGATGTTTTCAATCCATGATTGGTTGAATCCGTGGATAAGGAATCCACAAATATGGAGGGCTGACTGTACACACACACAAATGTGTCTCTGTGTGTATAAATGCTCATTTTGAATTAAGAGAACTCAAAAGGTCTTCACTGAAATAAGAAAATGTATATATGTGTTAAGAAAATGTGTTTTTCTTGCTGATTTCTTCCTCATAAATAATCCTTCATTTACCCCCATTGAGAGCTCTTGTCATTTTATCTTTCAGTGACACAGAGTTGAACTGTTCCTACAAGTCTCAGCCTTGCATATTTTCTCCCACAGGAATCCCCCTGAAGCCCATGCTAGCTCACCCAACCAAGGGAATTGGAGAGGTATTAAAGCGTTTTGAGGAGGCAGCTTTTACCTGTGAATATAAGTATGATGGGGAGCGAGCACAGGTAAGGATGTTTGGTGTATACCCCTTAGAAGGATCTTCCATTCACTCTTGCACTTCAATCTCAAGCTTGACTTTTTCCTTCCTCACAGATCCACATCCTGGAGAATGGAGAAGTGCATATCTACAGCCGGAACCAAGAGAACAACACAAGCAAATATCCTGATATTGTCAGCCGTATCCCCAAGGTGCAGCAACTTTTGGAAACGTGGGTTGAAGAGAGTGTATAACAAGGAGAAAGAAGAAGTGATATTGACTTTCTGGCATAGTGGTGTCTGCATAGATAATGCTGAGGATGGGCTCTAGTAGAGAGTAGTGGTGATGCTGAGATTTTGGGAGAAGGAGAGACTTAGCTAACCTGAACCCACATGATTTTACAGGTAAAAAAGAGCACTGTACAGTCATGCATTTTGGATGCAGAGGCTGTGGCCTGGGATCCTGATTCCAAACAGATCCAACCATTCCAGGTGCTGACCACCCGGAAACGTAAGGTAAGTTGTCATCACTGGATTGTTTAAAAAACTTGTTGACCTTGTTTGTTTTTGCCTTTCAGTTGGGGCACAACACAACTGGAATAAACTGGATTATTCGTAGGCAGGTGGGGCAGGAGGATTATATTTGGCTTTGATAATGGTTAGCATATATCATACTATGCTAACAAATTATGGGACGCTCAAAAAAGAAATTACTTTGCTAGCAACTATTAATTGGAATTAATAATAATAATTAATTGTAAAAGATCTGTGTGAAGAACCAAAGTCAGAGCAGTTTTCAAATCTATGCTCTCTGCTTTTCTTAACTCCACCGTTTTTCTTTCAGGATGTGGATGCTGAAGATATCCGAGTGCAAGTTTGCGTGTATGCATTTGACATGCTCTACCTCAATGGACAGGTAAGTGTTTTGGTTTCTCTATACAACTGAACACTTGGTGCTCTTATTCAGCACATCACTTTAAGTACCATCTGCCCTTCATTACCTCAACTTGTTTTCCAGATACCCTGCCTTGTCCTACTCCACTGGATCTCCTGTTCTTTGCCTACCTGTTAAATGTGCAAATTTATATCCTTCTAGTCTTTGGTCCGGGAACCACTATCCCAGCGCCGAGCCCTACTGCGCGATTCCTTCACTGAGGTTGAAGGTCAGTTCCTCTTTGCCACCTCCATGGACACTAGTAACACAGATGAGATAGCTGAGTTCCTGGAACGTTCCATCAAAGGTAAATGTCAATTTGTTTGTGTTTCCTCACTCCCTGTACTATTTCTGATGAACCTCAGGCATCTGTTAAATCCCAGCATTATAGCTGGTGTGGTGTAGTAATGCACAGAATACTGGATTAGTATGTAGGACCACCTAAGTTCAAATCCCTTCCTAGGCGTGAAACTCTGCCAATCTATTACAGAGTATGTGTAAGGAAAAAAGCATAGATACTGCGTATTCTGCCTTAAGCTTGTTGAATAAAGAATCAGGTTAAATAATCTGCTATGTGAGATGGGCTAATAAGATGACTTGTCTCCCTCAGACTCTTGCGAGGGACTAATGGTGAAAACACTAGAAGTGGATGCCACATATGAAATTGCAAAGAGATCTCACAACTGGCTGAAGGTAAGAATTGACTACCTGTTCAGTTTGCCTGACTGAGAGAACAATGAGAGAACAACCACCTGAGAGAACAACATTGCTTGAGGGATACTGATGTAAGGAAGAACTGGAGACAATGTCCCATTCTTTCCTGATAGGCCATGCTGTTCCTGGAGGGAGGATAGTCAGCTATTTTTCTTACGTGCTTATCAGTTTTAATAAAATGGGCATAGTGGGTTACAACAAAATAGATAATGATATCATATAACTAATATCATGTTTCTTTCCTTCAAATACAGTATCAAAGCTTGCATTGATTAGAAAATCCCTGACAAATCTCTTTTGTGTAGGTTGACAAGTTTAACCCATGTCCTTGGGGATGAATGGCTGCTTACAGTAACTTGTGTTTTCTATACTAGCTGAAAAAAGATTATTTGGAAGGTGTGGGGGACACTCTGGATCTGGTGGTGATTGGTGCCTACTTGGGCAAGGGCAAGCGTGCAGGCACATACGGCGGTTTCCTCCTGGCTTGTTACGATGAGGAAAGCGAGGAGTTCCAGAGCATCTGCAAGGTTAGGCATCCCTAGGTTTATCATAAGCTGGGCTTCTGCCACTAGGAAGATACGGGTTTTAGAGTTCTTGTTAACACCATGGCCAAACATTAACAGTTGTCCAGTGGCGTAAAAGAATTAACTTGTATTAATGACATTGTTGGATATTTTTTGCATTCAGTTTACACTTTGAGGCTGGGAAAAGATATGAAGACAGAAGAGACAGGGGAGTGAATTTTTCTCTCTTGCTAACCTGTTTGCACAATTATTACAGCTGTTGAGGGGGAGATGGGTCACATTTGCACATTTTGATTTTGTTTGCTTCTGCACTATCAAAATCTTGGAAACTTATCTTCCATGGGCCTCAGCCTGGGGAAGGGGGAAAATGTACCTCCAATCTAGCTTCCCAATATGTCCCTATAGGGATTTGATTTGATCGCTATCTGAAGGGAGAGGTCTGAGTTTGGGGACCCAGTTCTACCAATGGCTGTGTAGGGTGCTGGACACCATCAGCAAAAGGATTGGAATGCTTCTGTGCTGTATACCATCTGCTGCATCATTTTGCCACCAGTAAAGTTTAGGTTTCCTCCTGGCTTGTTATAACTATATGCTATAGCAGTAACATGTGCCAGTACCAAAAGAACCCTGAAAGACACCTGGTATTACACTCAGTTCCAGAGTAACACAAGGCTAACCCCTTCTGTTGGGGGCATTTGAGCACTTGACTCCTTGTCATAGGACTTTGAGAAGTTTTGTATCTAGGGAGAATGTAGTACAACCAGCATGATCTGAACCTGCAAACATAGGGATTGCAGCAAAAGATGTCATTTTTTCTTGGCTGCAAGGAAAAAGACAGTGGGGTAGAAGGACTATTCTACCAAAATAATATGCAGGGGTTTAAGTGTCTAAGGAATAAAATGGGTGGCTCTTGCATTTCTTGTATCATTGCTTGCCCTGTGAGGCACTAACCGCCATTTGATTTCTCACTCTTGTTCCTCTCCCTGTTCTTAGATTGGAACTGGATTTACGGATGAGGACCTCGAGAAACTCCATGCCTCTCTCAAGGTAGGAACTTCTTTCTGCTCAGACAAGGCATTCACCTTGATGTCTACTAAGCACTGGAACAGAAATGGTGTGTGCTTTCCCTCCCCCCAGCATATCTTCCACAGAAAATCTCTATTGATATGGAGTTAAGGAGAGGCAAAGAGGAAGGGAGGCTAGCATTCTTGGATCTGGTCTCCTGCACTAGCCAACTGTTCTCCATTCAGTAAGAGAAACCGGTTCTTTCACTCTTGTCCAAAAAGTTGTAAGAGTCACCCTGATTAGCCAAAGATGGGGATAAAATCATATTGGGCAAGCAGTCAGTATGCTGATTCCCTGGATTGGTCCTTGCCATGCAAATGTTGGAATTCATCCTACTCCCTCTATTGCAGGACCATGTGATTCCACAGCCACGTCCATACTACCGCTGGGGTGGGACAGCGGAGCCTGACCACTGGTTGGAGGCCCAGCATGTCTGGGAAGTGAAGTGTGCAGACTTATCCATTTCTCCTGTCCACAGAGCAGCAACTGGATTGGTGAGTGAAGGATGACCAATGGAAAGTCTATGTAAAAATGGTGAAAAGTAGAAAATGTGATTTAAACTGTCACCACTGTCTGCAGGATGGATGTTTACTTAATTTTTTTTAAGTAATCTCTCAGCGTGGAAGGGCTAAGAGATAAAAACAGAAAAATTAATGAAAAACAAGAGCATATTTCAATTATCAAAACCTCTGTCAATGAAACTCCTTTTTACAAAGTTTTTTTTATACTCACCCAGCCCTTTGTTCCTCCACATTGTCTGTTCAACTGTAAGTACCTTTTAGCAGCATCAACATCGGAAGGGCTGGAGAAACACCAGCTTTCAATGTCAGGTTGGAGAGCATTCTGAAGAAAATTGCAGTTACGTTTTCACTATGGTGAAGACCCACCTAGATTTTGAATTAATGAAGCTCATCCACTCTTGACCTTTTAGCAACTCAAACTGACATGTTGTAATCCAACTTCCTGTATGGTCTATTGCTTAGAACACAGAATCACTTGTTGAATGAGGTTTGCACTGTTTGTAACCCTGTCTTAATTATTACAAATGAGGAACAATATGAGAGCTAGCAGCAAGAGAGGTATCAAGGTGCTATAATTTTATAGTGCATCTACACCCTCAAAAAGAGCCAACATGGTATAGTGATCTGAGTATTGGACTGACTCTCCAGCAGACCAGGTTCAGTGTCCCACTCAGCTGTGGAAACTCACCTGTATGGTCTTGGGCAAGCCACACTCTGTCAGCCTTAGGGAAATACAATGTCAAAACTCCTCTGAAGCAATCTTGCTAAGGAAACCCTGTGATAAGGTCACCATAAGTAGGAGTCAACTTGAAGACATGTAACGAGTACTTATGTGCTGCCAACATAAGGGTAAAAGGGCACAACTTATATCTTACTATATACTAGTGATATGTGTGATGGAACTGTTGTCTGTATACTTTTGCAAAACATACAAATATTATTATAGCCCGTGGCTTAACAGGAACAACTATTTTTGAACATGCTTGAAATGTTATTTTGTTACATCTACACATTTTTGAATTAGTATGTAAATAGTCATAAAAGTTGCTAAATAGACTACTGTGTCTAGAAATCCTAAACCAGTTTTTCAGTTCTGTTCAGTCTCTGGTGTATGTTATGCATGGTTCTCCTCTGGTGTTTCCCTTCAAGAGGTGCACATTATGTGTTTGCATACAGGCAAGAACAGAATGTAAAATGCCAGAACTTGCTACAAGAAACCACCATCGTATTCATGAAAAAAGGTGGTCAGTGCTTACATTATTCAGATACTTTTTTCAAGCCATTAAGTATCAGCAAAAGAAAATTAGGGTGGAGTGGTGGTTTGAATGTTAGACTCCTCCAACCTAAGAGGAAAGCAATGGCAAACTTCCTGTCAATAAATCATGCCAAGAAAACTCCATGGTAAAGTCATCTTGGGGTTGCCTGAGTTGGAGTTGACTTGAACGTACATAACAAGAACAAAGAGACATTGCTGAATGGGCACATATGGGTCTTTGAGGTGGTATATTGCATAGTTGCTCTGCTTCACTTGCTAGCAAAATCACTGAATCTAATTAGCTAGCTTGTAGACAACACCTGCCCAGAAGTGTTGGGATGGAAAACTGGAATGTCCAATGGTAAGTGGAGCATTGCATGACCTATCTGAACTTCATGGCCAATCTGTCCTTCAACTGCAGGTGGATGAAGAAAAGGGCATCTCCTTACGTTTCCCCAGATTCCTACGCATCCGAGAGGATAAAAAAACAGAGGAGGCCACTACCAGTGCTCAGGTATAGAGGTGGCAGGGCATGTATGTATGAGGTTTCAGTGGAATCTTACAATCATTGCCTGTCTGTAGAGTATGCAGAAATTGATCTCGCTTTCTTTAACTGCTGTAGTATGAATGGTTGCAGCCTGTTAAAGAGGAGGGAGGGAGGGATTCACCTCCAGGTCTTTTTGTGAATTGGATGACTGCAAGCTATTGGTCTTGCTCAGTCTGAAATGAATTCAGTCCAGAGGGTATTAAGGAACCAGCTTTCCCCAGAGGTCCATAGATTTAGGAACAGTTAAATTGTAGAGTGATAGGGAATAAGCTAAAAGTTAGTCAGCAGGCCACAAGGTGAGTAAGTTAGGCAAGAGAAGAAATAAAATGCTTTGTTTCTCTTTGGGTGCAGGTGGCTCAGTTGTACCAGAAACAGCAACAGATCCAGAATCAGCAATCAGTGGAAAAAGGAGATGATGATTTCTACTAATGATCCTGTTTGTGTTTTAAGGTCTTGTTGGCTTCTCTCCTAGAGTGAAGCTGGAGCCTTCTTGGCCTCTTAAAGACTGTCTTATGAACCACCCCACCCACTTTGTGGAGAGGGTGTATGCTGAATCAAGATTCTGCTTTTCGTTCCTGGCACTTGTTAATAATGCCCTGCAGCCTGTGCAAAGTGAAAAGATGATGTTGGTGTATTAATAAACCTTGGTATTTTGTGTTACAAGTGCTTTGCTTGGATTTCTGTTTGCAAGTTGACTCATAGCAAGTGTTTAAAAGAGATGTTTATTGATGCATAGTTGGAAAAAGCACAAGAAACAAGTGTTACGAAGTATACATAAAAAAAGGCTATCTCAAAGCTCTGAGAGTGTCATCTGGTTCCTGGGCTTTGTTTTCCCTTGGGGGGAGGGTAGGTTGGTGGGGGGAGGTAAAAAAGGGAAGTGAAGGAGGTTCTACTTTGATCAAACCTATACCAGAAATCTTGAGACTATTACCAAAGAGAGTAATTCTGGGCTTTTCCTACTTCAGCAGTCTGTTTCCTCCAAATGGAATCCATTCTACCCTTCACCTAACAGAGTCTATTTGCCCCACAACTCTGAAACTGTCTTTCATCTAAGCTCTGCCCTCCAGAGTAGCAGGCAGGATACTAAGCCTCATCACTTCCCAAACTTTATTCCTACGTGCTTGTTCTGCTCTTGTCTACATCCAGTGTCCCTCTGTTTCTTAATGTTAAGTCTTTTAGAGAAGAGGGGTGAGAGAATGAAGGCTCAGGGCTGTGCCTCTACGGGGTGGTGCGCAGGCGCTGACTTCGTGCCTTGTAGACTTCGATGAGTAGGTCTTTCACATACTGGATTTCTCTCTCAATAGATTCTGCTTTTTCACGTAGCTCACGGTTGCGTGCCTCAAGGGCCTGGCACTCATCCCCCAGTGCCTCATGTTCAGCCCGCTTGCGCTGGCGGTAGCGCAGGGCTGCAGTCTTGTTCTGGTCTCGCTTCTTCTGGCGCCGGTCCCCCTTAGGTGCTGGTGCAGGTGGTCGCTGTACTGGGCCATGGACTTCACTGCCCTGAAGAGGGAGCTCAGCAGGTGCATCTCTGCCGTACAGCTCTAGCAATTCTAAGCAGCTTGAATCCAAGGTCTGCAGGGGAGCAGGTGTGTAGGGATGGCCCTGGGGTTGGAAACCATCACCAAAGGGAAAGTGGAAGTTCCCATCAGAGGGAGGGGTGCTGGGTGCTACCTGGTCTGGTGAAAGTGACTCCTCCAAGAAATAATCCTCCATCTGCTCCAACTCTCTCTTGAGCAGTGAGGCCATGGCCTCCAGGTCTGGAGCAGGAGGGGAGGGCAGTGAGAACAGTGAGGGCTCCCCTGACACACTCAGGAGCGTGGCCAGGTCTGTGCGCTCCGTCATCCAGTCTGAGAAGCCATCGCCTACAGACAAGTGAAGAAAAGTCAGCAAACAAGGGACAATGAGACTGACAAAAGCAGAGCGTATCAATTTCTCCTAAGCATAATAGATGGATTGGGAGCCAAAAACCCTTCTATGTTGGGTGATGTGATTATAGGCCATTGGTACATGTGGAATAATTTACACACACACACACCCAGAGGAAATAGGTAAAACTACAGAGTACCAGAATCCATATGGAAGACTGAGGAAGAGAAGTCAAAGATGCCCTCTAATCATGGCCCATCACCCGTTGGACTGGAAACACTAACTATGCCCGCTAGCGCTAATGAATGTTGCAGTCTATGCTTGTTTTGTAGTCTGGAAGCCTACAAATGGCCCACCTGCACTTGAAATCATGGGAAACTTTAGCCCATACTTGTTACCGGGCATTTGCCTTCCAAATCACAAGCGGCCATTTACAAGTATGAGGTGAATCATTAATTTATATATATGGTGGGCCTTCCATATATCTGGGCATTCCATTCTAGGAACCTCCACAAATAGAATTTGCAAATGCTCATGCCCAAAGGGCAACCTGCATGAAGGCACTTCAGTGTGTCTGCACACACATCACCATCATTTTAGATATAAGGAATACAAGACTTCACTTGAGCTGGAAATTACACATTTGGAGATGGTGGATAAGTGGAGCCCACTCTGTGTGTGTGTGTGTGTGTGAGAGAGAGAGAGAGAGAGAGAGATCTGATGGGGAATAATGTTGAGAAACTTGAGTACCAAATATTTCCTAAGTTGACACTTCAGTTGTTAATGTTGCAGGTGAGCAACTGCATTCCATGCAAACAATGGTCACCCAAAGACCCTGAGAGACCCTGTTGCCCTTTCCCTGTGCATCAAGGGAATACTCTCCCATCTCTAAGAGCCCAGCTCCTCCCCTTTATTCACCTGTGAGTCGAGGATGCTCCACATTGAGGGCAAAGCCCTCGTCTACAGGTCCGGCTAGCAGCTCACAATGACCGGCGTGGGGCAGCCGGTGCTTGAGCAGCTCCGGCCTGCAGGACATATTGCTAGCTGGGATCATGGTCAGGTCTAGGTCTGGGTCCAGGGTCAGTGCCGCCAGCAGGGACATGGTAGCGATTATTACTCAAGACAGGATTGGGATATGGCAGGCAAGGAGTGGCTTGGCTCCTGCAGGCAGGGATGGTGGTGGTGGCAAAAGACCTGAAATGTGAAGAAACCAAAAGGTGGGTCATGAATCTGTGTAATTTTACTTTCTATGAAATCAACAAAAGCAACGGACCCCTTCATTCTTTAAGAAGAAAGCAGCTTACCCATGTTGACAATAGGGGCATTTTTGTTCTGTCCGAGAATTTAGCAGACAGACTTTGGAGCAAGCAATCTGTGACTGACAGGATTTGCAGGGCAGGGCAGGCATCCTGCTGGATATGCTTATACTGTGGCCATTTCCACACTACACTGCTATAGTGCTATTAATCCACTTTCAGCATCCTATGGAATTCTGGTGTTTGCAGTTTAGGGAGGGGCCTTTAGAATTCTCAGCTAAAGAACTCTTCGGCCTCAGTAAACTACAAACCCCAGAATTCCACAGGATGTTGAAAGTGGAATAATAGCACTATAATAATGTAGTGCGTAAATGGCCCAGGATTGGCCCTGGTAGCAAAGATATTATACAGATGGACAGATGGTGGGGAGTTGTGACACCCTCCCCCATGAGCAAAGGACAGACAACCTGCTACCTTCCAGCTCTTTAGGACTAGAGTCTCCATATGGGTAGCCAGCCTGGCCGGCGGCTGGGAGATGATGGGAGTTGTAGTCCCAGAGAGCTGGAAGCACCGAATCGCCTTCGCGGCGCGCAAAGTCCAAGGGCGAGAGCGGAATCCCTCCCCGTCCCCAGGAGGTGTGGCATCAGCTGGCGGCGCTCGGTTCCTCCTCCTCCTCCCTGCACGGGGAGGGCAGGTGACGGCAGCGCGCTCTGGCTTCGGCATCTCCCAGTGGGATCGGGCCTGGTGCACCTGCTCCCCCCTTCCCCAGCCCCAAACGGGGGTGGAAGAGAGAGCAACAGGAGGGCGACGCAGCGGGAGGGAGCGCTTCGCCCCCGCGACGCACCAAGGCTCGGGACGCCTCGTGCGCTTGGCCCAAGGCGACAGAGCCTCCCCTTCCCGTTATCCATCCTGCCGCCCCCCTCTGCAGCCCCCCAGAAGCCCCGGCCGCAGCGACAGACCCCGCGATGGACAGATCCCCTTCTCCCAGATCTTCCGAAGGATGCAGAGGGTGGGATCGCTCTCTCCCCTCCCCGCCCGCCTCTCTCTCCCACGCGGGTGTTCCGAGAGCGACCCAACAATCTACTCACTCCATCTTGCTGGTTTGGTGGAAGCGTGCAAGACACGCTTGGTGGCTTCGAGATCCGCGCAGCTCTACTAAGCAGCCATCGCCTCGCTTTCTCCTTATTCTCCTTTTTTGCACCTGGGTAGAGAAGGGAATGAATCACAGTGGGGTGGAGCTTCCCTATATATTCTACCAGTGGTTCAACAAGCATTCTCACGTATCCATCCGCCAGTCCTTGCTCCTCCTGCTGCCTGGGCTCACCATGGCGCATGCTTCAAGGAAAAGGGAGGGGGGAATGGGTGTCATTTTTAAGTGGCTTTCACACGCTTGCTTCTTTTTCTCTGATGGGAAAGACGGCGTTAGGCAGTAGTTAATTCTTGCAAAGTAAAGCGCTGCGACTCAGCCTTTAATCCCTTACATCTAGAAGAGTGAAGAGGCAGGGCTATGGTTAGCTGGTAGCATGGATAACACTTTGCACATGCTCAAAGGGAATATTGTATAATTATATACTGTGTTAACATATAGGCCTGCAGATTGCCTGGGGCTAATAATACCAACTCAGATTATTTTGGACTTCACAGGTGCAAAGTGCTCTGACTCAGTGTGGCCAGAAGTTGGGAAGAATTTTGTTTCCGACGGAGATGCATGGCCCCAGGCTGTTCTTACTAAACATTATGTGTGCCTCTTATTTCAAATAAAGGTTTCATATCTGAGCTTCCTCTGATATATAGGACTGACATACACAGAATAATAGGAAAGTCATACCCTGTGAGGAATGGCCTAAGAAGCTGAGTGCGTTTAGCTTGTAGGCCATTTCTGCACTAGCCTGTTATAGTGCGATGATTCCACTTTCAACATCCTCTGGAATCCGGCCCCTCCCGAAACTGCAAACCCCAGGATTCCAGAGGATGTTGAAAGTGGAATCATCGCACTATAACAGGCTAGTGCGGAAATGGCCGTAGAAGAGACAATTGAGAGGTTGATGGAGTCGCCATTTTTAAATATTTGAAGGGATATCTGAGAGAAGATGGAACTAAGTTTGTGTTTCGCAGCTTCAGAGGCAGGACACAAACTAGTAGATTCAAACCACAAGAGAAGAGATTCCACCTAAACATTAGGAAGAACTTTTCTGACTATAAGAACTGTTTAACAGAGGAATATGCTGCCTTGGAGTATGAGGATATCTCCTTTTTTGGAGGTTTTTAACACCCAGTTGAGCTGTGATCAGTTCTCACTCTTGTTGCTTTTAGGCAAAGCGTGTGAACACGCATCTCTTTCAACTAGATTTTGATGTTTTTGATGTTTATTGTGTTGATTCCAATGGTTTTTTTTTTAAAAGAAATCTTTATTTCAATGATGTTCTTGCTAAGTTGTTTTCAGTTAAAGGTTGTTGTGGTTTGTCTTTAAATATGTTCCTTAGCTACCTCAAGAACTATTTGTTAATGGCAGGATAAAAAATGTAGTGCATAGGTCCTGTGTGTGTTAGTGTGGGTATACATATGTATATCTCACAGCTCCCCTATCCCGCGTTTGGCCCAGAGGCTAAAAAGGCTGTGCACTCCACTTTGATTTAATCCACAAATGTTCATAAGCTACTTGATGTGGGGCAACTGGCATTTTTTTTCATCCAACGTGCTAGGATCTGGTACCATATTTGTCCCTGTTGGTTAAATTTCCTTGCTTGCTTGCTTGCTTGCTTGCTTGTTTCCTTCCTTCCTTCCTTCCTTCCTTCCTTCTTTCCTTCCTGCTTCTAAGCAGCCGATGACTACCACTAGTCACTTTGAGTAGTGCTGGGTGAAATAATATTCTTTGCAGCAATAGTTAAACTAAGCACGAGCTCAGAGGCCGGTCTTTTAATGTTTGTCCCCAGGAAAGGGGCTGAAGTTTCAGGACTATTTTACCAGCGCAAAGAGCAAAACACATGCGGCTGAGGCAGCAGCAATACGGCCCGATTGCACCAGAATTGCATCAGCTGTGGGTGTACGCACACAGAAGGTAAATGCTCAGGGCTCCATTGCCTCTCATTGGCTGTGGGACGATGAACATGACACCAAGATTGGTTCCAGGACTTGCCCTTCTAAAGTGAGACTGACTGTACACGCTCGCCTCCTACCATTGCCTGCTGGGTTTCCAAATTCAGCAGACTGCTGTCGTTAGCGTCCCTTTTGTTGCCTCAAAAGTTCATATTGCACTGGGCTCCTGTCAGGGAAATTTAGAACAACAAACTCTATAAGAATTCCACAGGTATTACAGTAAAAGTTATTTTCAAGGAGAAATACTTCCAGCTTATTTTATTGTGTAGAGGGGAAGTCCTTTCAGGTTTGGCTCATAAATGGCCCAGGCGGCGGCAGCGTGTCAAGTTATTTTTGGGAATCAGACCCAAATCTCAAAGGTAAAAGATCCCGCAAAGTGTGGTGGGGCAGCATGAAAGATTTTTGAATGCTGAATCTGCATGCCAACTCCTCTCAGGCAAATACTACACAGTGAGATTTGAAATTCTGTTTCTTGTGGTTTTGTGATGAATTTAGATGAAAGTGTGTGTGGATACTAATGAGAAAATTCAGGGGTTGGAAATGAGACCAGAACTTCCATCAAAAAAGAAATTGCTGCCTTGCTGATTTTGTAAACTTGGAAGGAATTTGTTAAACCATTTCCCTCCTAAACCTTTGCTTTTGCTCCCACTGATAATCACACCTTTCTACCATTTAGTAATTGTTCCTCATTAATGATCCCTCTATTCTTGCCTTTGTCAGGATCACCAGCAGATTTCTCCATCAAATACATGGAAAAGGAAGAGAAGATTGGATAAAGAACATGTAAATCAAGGAACCAAAAATTAAAGGAACATCTCATTAACCAGTTGTTCCTGTAACACATTAATTATAAATAGTGATATTCTGAGACTGTGCAATAGAAATGTCTCTTTTTCTATATTCTCTTTTTATCTCTTGTCCTCATCTGAACAATCTCTGTTCCCCCAGCCAACTGGAGCTGGTTCTAACTGCCTTGGGATTCTTCTGTCTGTTACATAACTTTTTGGTATTCCAAAAGACCAAAGGCCATCATTCACTTATTTGTTTCATATATATGAGCAAGCTCAAAAGGCTGCATACATGGCTCTTATTTTTTCATCCCTACTTTATCTACAACAACCCTGTGAGGTATGTCAGGATGAGAAATTGACTGACCCAAAGCCACTCAGGGAATGTTCATGGTTCTCTGGTGACTTGAACTTGATCTCCCAAGTTCTAATGCAATACCTTCACCGCACTGCCTGGCTCTAAGTAGCTATGGAAGTATTTAACTCATCAGAAGTCCTGTTTAGCCTCAGTTAACACGAAGGCTGCAGGGGGAAACTGTTGCTATTTTCCTCCTTACCTCTTTGACAATATTTAAACTGTAAGCTTCTCAGGGCAAGGTCCATCCCTGACTTATATTGCTTTGTAAGTCTTTATGGATGCCAATGACTTAGGCATATATATCCCAGAACTGTTCTGTGTGTATATAAGTGGCTGCTTATATAACCTCCTCTGGAAGAGGTCCTAGAACAGCCACTGCTAACAGGAAAATGTTCATTATGCAAGAAAATTAATATCTCCCTTCATCTGACTCCTGATATGGGAAAGAGGTTCTTCTAATCCAGAGAGTCCTGGCTGGAGCGCTGAAAACTTTTTCATAAAACCAGCTGTCTCCATCTTACCTTGGCAGAATTTGTTGCAAGTTTGAAACTGATGAGAACTCCTTTGGACCAGGAACAAGAGATTTTGTGAGTGCTCTTAATGCAAGGCACAAAGAAGGAGACAGCTGCTTCCAAACCACTGTTTAGTTGTGTCTAGTGCAGTTATTCTAAAATTACAATGGTAATGGGACCCTGGATCCAGCTGGCAACCCACTTCAATAATGTGGATTCAGCCCTCATTTGGTCCAAACAAATCAAACCTGCCTCATCCAGTCCAGACTCCAAATGTGAATCAAGATTCTGGAATTCCACTTCTGTATTAAATTTAGAGATATGATAGGGTGGGGAGAACAGTGCAGGGGGCAGAGGCCAATTTTCACTTGGGCATGACTGGGTGTACCAGAACTGATATCAAACCACTTCTGAGTGGCATTTTCAGATGTGGTTTGTTTGTTTCATTGTTTTTGTGTGTGTGTCTCTGCAGGGAAAGTTTTGAGTAGCTGGCAAATTAAACTACCACATTTTCAGGTGGCATCTGGGGCGTTAAGTGAAAAATCACCTAAAAATTAGCATGTTTTTTTTTAAAAAAATTGGAAGTGTTCAGGGAGCTATGGGGTTTGAAAAAGTGGGTTTGGGGGATTGTGTGTGGCTCACAGACAACCCTTTCCCCACCCCTGTGGTAGATCCTGAAGAGGGGATTAACCCTACCAAATTGAGGGCAGGTGTATTGGGGGGGATACTAGACACTTTTACAGTTCGATTGGATTTTTGTTTTACAAACAAATGAAAACGCAGTTTTTAAAAGCATATGCACTCAGCTGAGTTCTCCATCTTGCCAACTGATGTTTTCATCATGATGCTGCCTCCCTGGTGTTGCTGGCATTTGTTCCCAAAACTGTACAGTTGAAGAACTGCACCAAAGAGGAACCAGTGAAAGAAGAAGAGCTACAGTGGGTTAAAGTACCTCTCCGTAAAGCAGCAGAATTGGCAGTGGGTGAGTGATCAGGTTTAGAACCACAGTGGAAAAACAGGTAGCTAAATCATGAGCATAGTCCCCTTACCTAGGAGTGCTGTGCTAGATTAAGTCACAGTTTCAGCACTGAAGTGCTGCCACATTGAATACTTCTGCAAGGATGAAATGTAATAGTCAAAAGTTTTAAGTATGCCACTGAAAGGTGGCTTGGTGGGCGCTGGGTGAATACCAACCAGGCAGCAGTGGTTAGTAGAGGTGGGCAGGGAGGCAGATTGACTGAAAAGTAGAGCAAGGCAGGAGGTGGCTAGGTCATGCTAATCAACATATGGAGGATGGACCAAGCCTGTTTTCTGCTGTTCCAGAGACTAGGACATGGAGCAATGGCTTCAAAATTCAGGAAAAGTATATTCCATCCAAATATTAGGAAGAACTTCCCTGATGATAAGAGCAGTTCAACAATGGAATACACTGCCTTGGAGTGTGGTGGAATCTCTTTGGAGGTTTTTAAACAGAGGCTGGATGTCAATCTGTCAGTAATGCTTTGATGGGTATATTCCTGCATGGCAGGGGGTTGGACTCGATGGCCTTTATGGTCTCTTCTAGCTCTATAATTCTAACATACCCTTCTAAGTTGGCACAGTCATCCTCATTTTGGAGGCACCATGCCTAAGATGGCCCACAAGGTTCAGAGTTGAAGTCCCACACACATGGATACAGCAAGTATCCTGTCAAGTTGCAGAAACATTGTCCGGTTTTTCCCTGTTTCTTTTTGATCTTCACACCTCCAGATCAATCCACATTGCTGCAACTCAGGCTGTTCTCTGCCAGAACCAAATTGGGCCAATCTGATCCAATCTAACCTGGAAGTACTAATTTGGATCTGAATCTCAGTTAATTTCAAGTTCAAAATTTGGCTGAATCCAATGTATACCTTTATTTTCAACCTTCAAATGAAGAAAAAATAGAAAAGGCAGTTGAATATCCCCTTGTGGAGCAAAAATTAGACCGAGTCTCTGGAGTGCTTCTGAATCATTTGCTGCTTGGACAACAACAGTGAGATCTGGCTGAGAGGCCACCTTCTGTTTCCTTGACCCCAGACCAGTTTTTTCTCACTGTAGGGTCACCTTTGCCTCATTTGGCTGCATTCCTGGGGGTCAATAACCCACATAGGGCAGAGGTTGCTCCATGTAGCCAGTAGGACAGAGATGAGGCCTCTGGCTTCCAAATTGCCTTGAATGTTATTTCTCTGTCCTCTTGCCAGTCACGAAGAGAGCACGTGGAGACCACTAACCTAGCCTGTTTACCAACAGTGTCAGCAATAAGAGAGCTTGTCCATCTCTGCCTACATTTAGTTCCATTGTTGCTATTGGAGCTACCAGAAATGAAAACAGGAGGGGGATCCCATACCTTTAAGAGAGGGAATTTCAGTCAGTATTACCTGGATGTGTAACAAGCAACAAATGCTGAAATTTCCTCTTCTGTACAACAATTAAAGGTGTAGTAGTCTGCTTGAGTTTCTAATCTGATAATTTTCGGTATTTATATTGTAACATCCATGTGCCTGGTACATTATAGAGCAAAACAAGAAAACTTTAGTCCTCTGCCCTGAGGAGTTTTCAGTTTCAGGTTTGTCGTAGGAAGGAGAGAACAGGTGAAGAAAGATGGAAAGAAAGAGGGGGAGAATATGTATTAAATGTGGTGACACAGATTTAGGAGTAGTTTCAGTAAGGAACGAGGATTAAAAGTGTGAGCCAAATAATCCACAGAAAGAGTGCTTTTGATGATTACCACAGCATGTCTGTGTGTGGCGATATAAAGAAGATGAGTCTGGTTCCCAGGGTTGATGATCCAAGATATTTTCAGACTGTTGCTTTTTAAATTCAGTTTTCTAACTGTACCAACACTCTGTCAGATTGCATACATTTTTAAAAAGGCTGAGCCCAAAGCATCCTTTGCATCTTTCTTACACCCTGTATTAGTGGTGCTTTCTCCTGTTCTTATCTATTACACAGTGAGACCCACGTTTATGAACTTAGTTCAGTAAGAAATGTGTTTGTCTGTGGCTGTTGACTCTTCCAACATGTCCTGCCACCACTGGCCAGCTGTGATCCCAGACAAGCAATTTTGCACTGACTCAAGAAAATAAACACAATGTGTGAGAGACAGGCCTAAGGCACAATAACAGAATTACTTAAGGGCTTTTATAAGAGTGTGATGCAGCATGACCTGCCTAAGAAGAATGTGAAGAAAGGGAGATTCCAGCCCAAAATAAGAACTCAGTTTTAATGTGGCTTAGACTGTTTTAAACATGGAAACTGAATGCTTTCTACTGAATGCCATTCCTGACATTGCCTGATGTTGAAGTCCCTTTAAAAATACATGCACATAACCTATGTTCAATTTTTCCCCATTTTCCAGATTGCAACTCTATCAGCTTTCCAACTCTCTAGTTTCTTCCAACTGCAGATAGTGCCCAAGATCCAATGCTGCTGCTGGCACAGCATGATTTTTTGTCAGCATAGTTCCCACAGAGGTCCAGAGGATGATGGCTTCTGTTTCTTGTGCCACAAGTGCCTAAGGATACTCTCTGTGGGTTGTCACTGCCTGCAGGGAGGAAAAAACTGCAGCCAAGAGCCTTGGGTTGCTCTTCTGCCCTGTTGCTCAAGGAAGTACAGGACACTACCTTCAGCAATGTCTTTAAAGGCATTTACATGGGCATAATTGGAGTTATGCTAGTATAAGCCATCTATAGAATCCTGTCCCTTGTGTCCAGCTGAATGCTAAAGAAATCCATTTGGTTTTCTGAGATAAAGGACAAGGTTTCTTCCCTCTTCCTCCTCCAATCTACCTACAGCATTCCAAAGGACTCGCAGGTTCAACAGTGACAATGGGATAGCATTGAAGGCCACATTAAGGTTTTCATAGGGTCTAGGCACTCTGGTATTGGATTCCCTGCCTCGTCTCAGTGTACCCCAGGGATGTTTTCATAGGCTCTAAAACCCTATTTTCATAGGCCCTAGGCACAGCGCTTAAAGTGCCTAATGGATAAGGTGGCCCTGATAGCATCTCCCCTTGCACCTGGGTAGAAGAGTATAACTTGCAGGGTACAAGATAGGCCATGTGGCGCACACAACTCTGCTTTCCAAAACAGTGGTGCTGTTTGATCATTGTAGGAAAGGGGACTAAATAAAAGAACTTGACCAGCTTAGTCACACAATAAACAAGAAGTACACCCAGAGTACCCACTCAGGATGATGTGGGGATGGTTGTGGGGCTCAGGGGAACAGAAATAAGGTCTACCATCACTATCCCACATCCACTGCCTGAGGCAGTTCCCTCATCCTGGCTGATGGTTAGACTTTTCTCCCATATCCCAGGTACTGACTCTCCACCCACTGCCCATGCATGGAAGTGAAAAAAAGTTCCAGGTAGCTAATATGCACAGGCTGTTGCTTCTTCATTCCAATATTCTGCCTTTGCTTTTGGTTCAGGTAGCTCTGCTTTTGCTGCAGTATTTACTGTAGCGAAGGGAAACAGAGAGTGATCCATCAAATAGAGTGTTCCCCTTTGTAGGCTTTGTAAGATGTTAGTGTTATTTGCTGGTTAAGAGTGTTCTGCTAAGCCTTAAAGTGCTTTGATGGGAAGAGGAAGCTTTACAGGAAGAAAAGGATGAAAGATACCATCTCCTGACGGTATAAACCAATTCAAATTTTGATCCAATTGTCCTTTCTGTCAGCTGAGATTTATGCCTGCTTATAAGAGGGCAGCTTGGTCTGTTCTGTGGGAAGATTGTGTGAAGATAATGAATGGCTTCGGGGGTTCCAAGATCTCAGGGTCTTGCCTTGAGTCTCCAGTTTTCTTGGGTCATCTCCAAGTGAGAGATGAAGGTGCAAATTTCTCAGGGATTTTTGGGCTGGGTGCAGATCCTAGGTACAGCTTCCTCCTTCCTTCCCTGGCATTTTGGCATCAGGGCTCACCCTCCTCTCTCCACCCACTTTCAGGCTAGAAGCAAATGGGCTACATTAAACCTCCCTTATCCTGTCTTCCTAAGTACATGCAAAGTAATAATCCTCTCATTTCACCTTGATCTCAGAACTGTCCCTTTAGCTAAGATTTTGGTCTTAATTTCCAAACAAGATAATATGTTCCTTGCCCCCATCATGTGTATGTGCATGGTTTTGATTGACAGGCTGACAGCACTGTGGTTAGTACTTAATTCTTAATGACATCACAAGAGGTAATCTCTAGCTTTCAGGTTGTAGCCTGGAAACCTCAAGGCCAGGGGTGGTCCTCAACTGATAACGCTAGTGGCTTTGCCATTTAATAGAGGGTGGAATGAAAGGTGCTCACCAGGCAAAAGACAGTCTATATGATGCACACACCCTGGTCTGGCAACCCTTGCACACCTCCTAGACATTGAGACCTTGGGTAGAGTTGGGAGAAGAAAGCACTCTGTACATACTCGTAGTCAAACTATTCCAAGAATTAAAACAGGTTCGAGGGCTGAGCCTTGGCTTGAAGTAAGCACTGTTTGCCTCTAAAACCTTGAAGTCTTTTCCAGGCTCGCAGAACATACTCACTTTGGGATTTGTTTCTACAGGCTGAGCAAAGTTCCCCACAGAGTATTGTATAACTAAACATTCTCTCCATCCTCATTGCAACCTCAAAGTCTCCATAGTGACTGAGGCTAGCAGACTCTCTCTCTCTTTCTCTCGTGAGTTGTCATGGAGACTTAAAAATTTGAGGAGCTAAAGTGTTCTAGTCAGCCCTTCCTAGGGTGCGACCAGATGTAGTCATGACAGCAGCCCACTCAAATCCTGTGGGGAACCAGCTGCTGGCAGCTTCACTGCTGAGAATTTCTAGGAAAAACATATTTGGGTTGTGTTAATGCAAGGCAGGCATTCTCACTTTAGTGCTTACTTGTTCCCTCCAACCGTTTCCATTTACTCAAGACAGTCCATACACTGTGATTCATGTTCCCTGGTCTACTCCCTATCGACTTTTGGGAAGGAACTTGGGCGCACGTTTTAAGAAACATTGTGTACACATCTGAACTAGGGCAGACTGTTGTTTTTTTCTAGTTAATGCTGCTGAATGTATGCAACTAGTTGTTGTTGTTGTTATGTGCCTTCCAATCAACTCTGAATTATGGTAAATCTATCATAGGGTTTTCTTGGCAAGATGTATTCAAAGAAGGCTGCGTCCAAAGTTACTCAGTGAGTTTCTATGGCTGAACCCTGGTATTCCAGAGTCCTAGTCCAACATGTAAACCACTATAGTAAAGAGAGGGTAGTTGTGGCAACTAAAGGACAGAAGAAATGCAGTTCACATATATTAAGAGACACTCACTTCTATTCTCTCTCATGGCTTGATGGATTTCAGGGAAGCCCTGAAAGTGAACAGAAGTTCCACTATTAAGGCTGATCCTTGAACCAACACCGAAGAAGTTGCTTTCACAAACAGATTTTTGTGGGGTGCAGACACACAGGCCTGGTTTTTGTGCTCTATTATTAGCTCCAAAATATGTGCTTATATAAATCAGAGTTAATTAAAATCATGTATTTTAGAAGACTGCGCAGTGAAATATGCCTTCCAACATTTCACAGATGAAAACTGGGACACTGTGGCCAAGCAACATCAGTGTGATCAAAATGGCAAAAGTTATTCACAAGGAGGAAAATTCTCCCCCTTCTCTCATCCCTGCTGTGAATTAACTGAGTGCAAACTATTTTTAGTGCATTTTGAGCCCAGTTTGCAGCAGTTAAATTAAGCTGAGGACAAAGGGAGAATGTGGGAGGAGGGAATTAAAATTGGGACATTTTAAAAGCAGCTGAAAAAGTAAAGATGACAGAGAATTAATCAGGACTGCACTGCAAAACAAAGTTCAGTTCTATGCAACCAGGGTTTTAAATGAAAAAACTTGGCAGAGAGGATTAGGATACTTTGTAAACAGAGCATAAGGCAGCTTCTTATGTTCCTATGATTCTTGTCTCAGCAATGAATTTCCCCGATTGCCTTAGGCAGCCTACTCTTCAGTCAGAACCAGCCCCACCTCTCTACAATGTAGGGGATATTGATTGCAGAGCTATTACAGAGTAACTACACTATTAATGCCTACAAAGTACAGCAGAATACTAAGTGCCTTGATAAGCAGAATTCAGTTAATTATTTTGCTATTCAAAAAGTGTGTATAAAACAGAATCAGAAACAAAAGGCAAGCCACACTCTGTCTGGGAGCACAACCTAAACAATTTCAACTCACACTAGAAAGTCTTGGGAGTTATCCACTTTATGTTTTGCTTTAAGGTATTTTTCTGTAGCAGGAGGTGCTGGAAGCCCTCTTTTCCCCCCATTAACTTTCTCATCTTCCTAGCCAGATGTGCTGTTTGAATTTTGTTTTTTAATTTAGCTGCCTGTGACCCAAACAACTTGAGGACTGAGTTCCTGTTAGACTAGCTTCTCTTCCACAGTTCACTACATTCCACTTTTACAGTGTTGTTGACATTGCTGAGGCAATGAACACACACGGGAAACATGTTTACTGGATCCTTTCAATGTAGTCAGCATCTTAACAGCTTCAGAGTTCTTCCAATGAGCATAAGCAAAATTATTGCTGCTACAAGCAGGCGCAGCCATGTCTTGTTCAAATGACTAATGGCCAACCTAATAGAAATGCCTATTTTAAGTAACATAAAACTATTCTTTTGGAATAGGAAGTTAAGAAAAATAAAGGAAGACCAAGATTATACAGAAGGTAACCTTATTCAGAGAAGGAATAGTGTGTGTGAACTATCATTTGGCAGAGAGAGGAAGACAAAGAGAGAGATGCAGCAATCTCAGCCAATAGAAGCTGGATAGAGTGGAAAAGTGAAGAGGGAAACACAGCCTGCCATACATCTTCTAAGCTAGCCTGTTTTCTGTTGTTTGATACCTCTGTGCCTTTAAGTCAGTGATGTATTTAAGTCTTTTACCCCAAGTCTCAAGTCTCTACCTTAAAGTCAAGTCTCAAGTCCTTGAAGATACTTTCAAGTCAAGTCTCAAGTCTGGGAGCCAATTTTATACCTGAACTTGTATTCGAGAATTTTTGGACAGGAGTTGAATAAAGTCAGTTTTAACAATTTAAGCGGAGTCAGCCTTCTACATTTGTGATTTTGCCATCTGCAGCTTGAGACATGGGGAATAGGATCCTACTTACTTCCCATTTTTGAAGTGGGAGGATTTTTCAGAAGTGGGGAATAGGATTCTTCTTACTCTCCATTACTGAAACTTCAAAAGCTTTAGAAGGAAGGATCCTTCTTCCTCAAGGCCACTGCCTAACACATTTGCTGTTCCCCTCTGAGAAATACACCCTGCACTCTGGGAGCAAGTCTTGTCTTCTGCTTTTAGGAAAAGTTTTAGAAGGCTCCTCTGATATGGAGCAGCACAGGCTGCTGAGCACACCTCAAGCCTGCCTCAAACCCATTGCCTAACCCAGGGCTTTTCAAATGGTGTGCTGTGATACATTAGTATGTCACTTGAAGTGTGTAGGTGTGTTGCCTACAATCTTGGAAATGTATGTTATTACTTATAAATCAGATATTTTTAAAAATATATGAAAGCTTTTCACGAGATATGTTGTGTCCCCATACATTTTGTTACTACAATTTATGTATGTGTCTATATCTCTTATATGGGGTTAGTTTAACCTCTGGTTTGCTAGTAAAACTGAATTACTGTGTCACGAAATTATGCATGTCTAAAAAAGTGTGCCACCAACATGAAAACTTTGGAAAGCTCTGGTCTAACCTCTTTGCTGTTCCTCTCTGAGAAATGTGCTCACACTTTGGGCTTGAGACAGATTGTCATGTGACCAATACGGAAAACGAGATGGAAGCATTGTTCAGAGTTGTAAGGTTTCTGGATGAATGTGTTATATTACTGAACCGAGGGCAGCAAGTCAGTCACTAAAAATATACAAGTCTGGAGTCAAGTCAAGTCAGTGCATCATTTATTGCCGAGTCAAGTCTGAGTTGAGTCACTGAAGCAACTTAAGTTCAACTTGAGTCTGAGTAGTCAACTCAAGTCTACTGCTTTAAGTCCTATCCAACTTATGAAGACCCTAAGGCAAACCTATCAGAGAGTATGTGATGCTCCCAAGATCACCAAGTGAGTTTCCATGGCCAAGTAAGCAAACCCTGGTCTCCAGGGTCATAGACCAGTGCTCAAACCACACCATGCTAGTACTAGGTAAGCACTTCAGATTGTGTAGTAAATCTGCATAAACTGAATGTGCAGGTTGACCTGTCCTAAATCTCTGTGTATGTTACTTTCTTTATTAAATTATCCTTGTGAGTGTTGGTGCACATACAATTTTGCAAGAGTCATTTCCTCTGGTCTTTTTCTCCCTGTAACAGCAGGAAAAACAGATACCATTACATCTGGAACATTTTCCTTCTCTTTGGCTAACAGGGGAGGGAGAGGAATTGTAGTCCAGGGTCATAATCCAACACTCAAACCACTATACAACGCTGGCTCTCTACTTACAGTTACCAGAACTGAAATAAAATTTAATTGCCATTTCATTATGATTTTTTTTTTTTTTGGTAAGTGGAAAGTATGTGCAGTACTCTTGTCTTTTGCTTCAGGCAACAAAATGTCCAGAGCCAGTCTTAGAGAGAGAGAGGTTTTTTTTTCAAGGACTAAGCAGCAGGCATGAGTTGAACCAGCATTCTTCATTAAACAGTAAAACAGTAGAATTTTAAAGATGTGGACAGCTCCACCCCAACGTCTGCTGTTGCAGGTGGATGGAATTTTGCACAGAATCTCTGACTTCTAGTAAAATACTTTTTGAAGCCTCTGAAGGCAACTTTCCCTAGTCTGGCAAATTATGAACAATCCAACTGCCTACTTGATTGGCAAGGCAAAGGATGTGGCTTCAAAGGGCTTACAGTGATTACATTTTAGTCACAGGCCATATCATTTGAAATTTGTTTTCATTATTAAGTACTGACGTACAACAGGGCTTATGTTCAGGCTTTTATTATGCTGTTTAGAAATGCCAGTTTAGATCAACAGAAACGTGCATGCATTGTTTGTCCACAAAACAGCTTTAACAGCATTACTATGGGTGGAGCAGGGGAATCTTGCTCATTGTGGCATCAAACAAGTGTTGCCAGCTTCTTCTACCTGCTCCTTCAGCAGCCATTTTATCTACTGATTTTGCTTGGTGATTTTTGTAAAACAACCTTTGCTAATGACACAAGAGCGGTCCAGACATTTTTTTTCCCCTGCTGATTTGGCAATCAAGTTTATCTTAACAACTTTCTTTTAAATGAAGGCAGAATAGATCAAAAATAGTTCAGATGCTATTGGACCATCACAATAATATAAGCGTTCCTTTCTGTGTATGGTTTTCTGAGAGCCAGCATGATCTACTGGTTTGACCACTGGATTATGACTCTGGAGACCAGGTTTGATTCCCTGCTCAGTCATAGAAATTCACTGGGTAACGTTGGGTGTATCAGACACTCTCACCCCCTAGAAAACCACATGATCAGATTGTCTTAGAGTCTCAAGTTGGAAACAACTTGAAGGCACACAACAACATTGGCTTTCTGAGCAGCCTCCAAAATGTGAACCAATCATGTAAGGTATGAGAATTTGGCAACCTTAATTTGCTATTAATTCACATTCCTAATAATTTCTCAGTGGCAGCACCTCAACTGTCAAAGTTAGGCTGGTTCCACCTCTTTTGACTTTCGGATGGGCAGCCAAAACAGTACTGTCTCATAGGTCCTTTAATGACAGTTTTAACTATCTTAAAACAGTATGAGTTTATCTTCTACATTTTAATTGGCAGGGATGACTCAAAGTAGATTAATGGATCCACACTTGTCATACTCAAAGAGAAGATCCACTGAAATTAATGAGTCTTCAGTAAAGTCACAACTTTTTTATTTATTTATTTGAATAGCCCTGTTATTTCGCAGCACCGTAAAAAAGAAAAAGAAGTAGGGAAAAAGAGAAGGAATTTAGTAGCACCATTAAAGCTGATTTATTCCAGCGTGAACTTGTGTTTTATTCCAATCCACTTCTCCAAAAGCACTGATGGCATTAACATCAAACCACAGCTATATTAGCAGTTTCATGGAGTTAAAGTGCTATTATTCCACTTTCAACATCCTGTGGAATTCTGGGGTTTGTAGTTTACTGAGGCCAAAGCACTTTCTGGATGAGAACTCTAAAGACCCCTCCTTAAACTGCAAACCCCAGGATTCCATAGGACGGGGAAAGTAGAATAACAGTACTATAACAGTGTAGTGTGGAAAGAAAGGCCCATCGTTATGGGAATGGGATCAGAGTGTAATAGTATACAGGAAGACACAGATTATGGCACTGATTATAAACCTTCAAACGTTGTTTTCGATTATTGTGCCTTAATGACGCGACTACATCTGAGTCCAATACGATTTTCTTCTTCGACAACAGTTAAACAATAGACTCGGAGACTCCAGCCATACTATAGTAACATAGGCCATTTCCGCACTACAGTGTTAAACTGCTGCTATTCCACTTTCAACGCCCTGTGGAATTCTGGGGTTTGTAGTTTAGGGAAGGGCACTTCGAATTCTCAACCAAAGAGCTCTTTATGGCTTGGGGCCAGCCTACCTGTGGGATTGCCTTCTCCCACATAATCCACCCCACACACTAAGGTCCTCTGGGAGGAACTACTGCAGCCAGTCAGAACTAGGTTGGCTGCGGTTACCCAGAGGACCTTCTCTTCTATTGCTCCCAAGTTATGGAATGGCCTGCCGGAGGAGACCCGGCACATTACCAGTCTTGACTGCTTTAAAAAAGCAGTCAAGACTGATCTCTTCCGACAGGCCTTCCTAGACTAGGGCCATTTCCGCACTGGACTGTTATAGCGCTGTGGTTCCGCTTGCAGCCTCCGAGGGGATCCTGGGGTTTGCGGTTCAGGGAGGGGCCGGCAGGCCCCTCCCTGAACCGCAAACCCCAGGATCCCCTCGGAGGCTGCAAGCGGAACCACAGCGCTATAACAGTCCAGTGCGGAAATGGCCTAGTACTCCACCGCCTCCCACCAACTGTCCTCCTGTTCTTAATAGTTAGTTGATTGTAGTTAATGTGTTTTAGGGGGTTGGTTTTAGATGGGTTGGTGGGTGGGGAGGATGGGTTATGTTTTAATGCTTTTAATGTATTTAATGTATTGTTGTAGTACCGCCTTGATCCATGGGGAGAGGCAGGATATAAATAATAATAATAATAATAATAATAATAATAATAATAATAATAATAATAATAATTATATAATTATTATTATTATTATTATTTGGTCTCAGTAAACTCAGTAAACTACAAACTCCAGAATTCCACAGGGCGTTGAAAGTGGAATAGCAGCAGTTTAACACTGTAGTGCGGAAATGGCCATAGGGAAGGAAGGAGAGGGAGACCAGGGCCATTTCCGCACTAGACTGTTAGGGTGCTATTATTCCACTTTCAACATTCTATGGTATCCTGGGGCCTGCAGTTTAGGGAGGGGCCTCTGAGGATTCCATAGGACGTGGAAAGCGGAATAACAGCACTCTTAACAGCCAAGCATCTGCTAGGACCCTTCTTGCGCTTCTCCGCCCAGCAACTGAACCGCACTCTGAAGGGGGAGGAGGTGGTGGCGAAGACCTCCCTCCTTACCAGGAGTCAGACAAAATACCGGGACAGGTGGGCGCAAGAGGGCGCATGCGCCTTTGAGACTTGGGGGGGGTGTGGGCGATGGAGACCTGGAGCGGCTGGAAGTGCTGCCGGGTCCGCGGAGAGGAAGAGGAGGGCTGCTCGGATGTTTGGGGGAGTGTTCGGGAGTCCCTGCGCGCGGGGGCGGAGGGCGTTGCAAGGCGGCGTCGGCGTGGAAGGGGCGGAGGAGGGGAAGGAGACGGAGGAAGGGGAGGCTGCCGGGTGAGTGAGAACGATGCTCCCCACGGAAGCCCCGCCGGCCACGGAGGAGGGCGCAGGCTGCACCCACCACCCACCGTCCCCTATCCCCGGGCGCCCCGCTAAGGACGCGCAGGGGGGATCTCTCCTTGGCAGGCAGCTGTCTGAGCCCCCTCCCCGTGGCGGCGCCTGATTTTCCTTGAAGGGGTCGAGGAAGGAATAAGGAGGGCGCCTTCCCTCCAGCAGAAAGTGACCGAGGGCAGAGCGCTCGTGCATTAAGTTGCCCCAGGAAGGGGGGATTGTCATCCATGCAGATCTGAATGGGTGGCACTTTCTCCACCTGCAAAGAATTGGTGCAGCAATCTTGCCTCTCTTCTGCTCCTTTTCTCCCTCGAACTGGGCATAAACGATATAAAACATGCATGGTTTATCTAGTATATAATAACCTTGTATAGCACCCTTGCATGGTTTATCTAATATATAATAACCTTGTATAGCACCCTTGCATGGTTTATCTAATATATAATAACCTTGTATAGCACCCTTGCATGGTTTATCTAATATATAATAACCTTGTATAGCACCCTTCCCAAGCAGCATACTGGCTGCATAGGCAATGGATCCTGTTTCTAAAATGCGAAAGGAGGAAGTGGAGAGGAGGAAGAAATCAAACAAGGATAGGGGCTTGCCATGTGCTATAGATGAGATTTCCCATCCCCTGCATGCGTCTCAAGATAAACCTTAAAAAGCATTTATGTGTCTCGGCGATAAGCCTGAAAAAGCGTGTTACCTCCCTCCCTAAAATATTCTAGAGTGTCTTAACAAAGATTAATAATAAGCCAATTCTAGCCCTTCTTAGCCTTGCAATAAAAAAGAATGCACAACACAAAAGGAAAAGGAATGAGGAGAAAATAAAATCTAAATATTTACATGTATTCATTCATTCCAAATGGTGTTTAAAATGTGCAGGACTCTGTGCTATTGGGATTCATTCCCTTTCTAGTTAATTTAGGTAATTCTTATTGACGCTCATTCATAGTGCGGGATGGAGGTTTGATTTACTGTGTTACCAAGATAAGATATTTGGATGTCATTCTCAAAAAAAAACAAAACACTTTTTTCTATCATTTGCCTAGGTTACTAGAAAGTTTTGTAAAATGGCCCTGATGAAACCGGTTGGAAGTCTTCATTGGATTCAAATTATAGGAAAAGAGATCCCAGGTAAACTTTAGGATGAACTGCTTCAAAGTAATTGCTGTCTGACAGTGGAATGTACTACCTCAAAAGGTGCATTTTCCTTCATTAAGAGACCTTTTTAGACAAAGGTTGGATAGCCATCTGTCAGAAATGCCTTAGCTGCGGATTCCCTCACTGGCAGGAATTGGACTAGGAGACCTTTGGAGTCACACCCCCCCCCCGCAGTTCTCTGATTCTATAGATTACAAGTCTATTTTATGACAAACTTTCTGTCAGCAAAATGCTATTAAAAGAAAGCACTGTATTACATGTGTTTGTGTGTTCTCCACAAGTTGATTTCTCCCTCAGTATTTGAGTATCTACTCCTAAATTCTGCAAATAGTTGAGACCAGTCATCTTTCGTATTTTTTCTTTTTCGATTTTATTTGAATCAAAAGTTTAAAGAAATTGAAGCAGTGGACTGTTTTGCTGCCTCTGTTTATTTTGAAATGATAATTCTTAGAAACCACATTCTATTTCAATCACAGACAGCCTAAATAGAGAACTTCACTTAGGTAAATATATACAGTGGTGACAGATATTTTTCACTTCTAAGGCTTCCATCTCTTTGTGGCTACCCTGACATTAGATCAACCATATCACATTACTTGCTGCAATCAAGTACTGTGATTTTGTTAAGAATGATGGAAAACTTTTAACTAGGGTTCATTCAGAACCTTCTGGAAATGCTAAGGTTCAGCCACTGAATATGCTGAAGAAGAAAATGAGCAAAATGCTTTGTTTTTCAAATCTTAATACAATGGAATTCCAGAGTATCTGAGATTTGACATTATTTCCAAGAAAACTTGGTTCCCTAGCACCTCTTTTTCAGACAACAGATGCTTCAGAAATGTTATATAATTCCTCAGCCACAGATCCTGGGTTTGCTCTCCCTTTTCTATAACCAGTTCCACATAGGTATGGTTAGTTACAGAATTTCTTTTTTTTTCTATGTGCATTTTGGGAAGCTTAGTACATATTGTAGCTTGGAACCATGTGGCCCTCCATATGTTATTGAACTGCAAGTCCCATCAGCCCCAGACTGCCTATACACTGGTAAGGGATCGTGTGGGTTGCGGTCCTGCGACCTGTGGGAGTGCCACATGTTTCTCACTGAGAATATGTACTGTAAGCTAAATCGAATTGTTAATCCTAGCTAGAGCCAGGTTGCTGAATTAATGGAACTTCTTAAGTCAATGCTTACACACTGATTTAGTGGATCTACTTTGGCAGGGACTAAGAATTGGATTTAGCTCTTTGTTGACATTGCAGAGCATCTTAGGAAATAAATTGTAAATTATACTAATGAAGTTGCAGCACATGGCATCTTACAACCATTCATTATGACATTAAGGTTGGCTTAGTACCTGCAGAAAAAAATTATTACGTGGTTACCACTTCTGTGTAGGAAATGTGCTGTTCATGTCTTTGTTATAATGTAGTGATCATACAAGCATGTACTGGGTACTTCTAAGCCGTATTTTGACAGTGTTTCTAGTACATGAATTTGATGTATGCATGCAACAAAATGTACACATATTGAGGCTAAATGCTCCTTATGCTGAAATGCTGGTGTACTGAAGTGACCTTTGGTGAATTGACAAAATACTACTCATTTTTTTGTCACTGATTGGCTCAGTGCTGGACCTTCTGGAACACCTGCTGGAACACTGTTGAGGTCATTTCTGCAACTCATTGTGAATCAGTGATATCCAAAGTTGTTATCACCATGAAGAGAGGCAAGGGTCCCAGAGCTTGAAAAAGAAAGAGGCATGCTTACTATGTTAATATGGTCAAGTTGAAGCCATGCTCTTCTTGACTTGGTTTTCTGTAGTGACTGCAAATATGAGCAAGTGAGAGCAAATTGCCTCAAAGGTAAGAATTCTTTAGGTGATTTTAGACTAGTCACCTTTTCATGGCCACAGCCTCTCATCTACATTATGAGCATAAGATTACTGATCTACCAAACAGCGTTGTGTATCACTGAAAAGATACAGTATGTCTTTTCAATGCTGAAATGAAGCACTACACAAATGCCTGATTTTTGTGATTTGTTTTGTATAGATAGCCCTGCTAGACAGCAAAACTGGCAGCATCTGTTATGATGGACATTCCTTCCTGTCCCATGAGGAAGCTTGTTTTCTTGCGAAGTCAAACACCTGCAAATGGCTCTGATGAATCAGAGGTGTCAAAATCTTTTGAGGACTGGAGTGATGGTGAGAGTGAACTGGACTCCTGCAGAACCTCTCCAGACCACTTGTGCAAGACTCCTTTTTGTTGCATTGCTTCCCAAGGCAAGAATATTACCACGACCACCACTGAAACTGAGGAAAGGGAGGCAGAATTGCAGCTGTTTTTATTGTCTGACCACAAAACCCAGCAGTGTAGGAAGCAGAGCGCTATGGCCCAGGAGGTGGAGGAGCCCATGGCCAACAATGAAGAAGGAAGGCATTCCCGTAGGAGTCATCTACAGTTGCAGGAGGTACACAAGAAGAAAGTACCTGTGGAGAATGGACAGGAAGCAGAGGAGGCACTGAATAACAAAATTCCTCACTCAGATGACGTTGTGCAGTTGATAGATGAACATGGGGTATATTCTTCAGCCAAGTTGTTACCTGCCACAGAAATAGCACTCTCAGTGCAGCAGCATCTGGAACCCAGTCACAGAGATGGAGAAGAGTTTGAGATCCGAGAAGTAATCGTGGATGAGAAGCCATTTCAGTGTGCCATCTGTGCAAAGGCTTTCAAGCGGGCCTGGGAACTGTTCAGTCACGAGGTGGTGCACAACGAAGAACGCCCATTTCGCTGCCATCTGTGCCAGGTGAGAGGTTTGAATCTGTCAGCTAGCCTGTGGAGGTTTGAAATGGTTATGTATGCATGCAGAAGGTGATTGGAACTAGAACTTTGAATGGTGGGGAGAATTCCCTTAAACTGTTTTTTTCCCATTATGAGTCTTTGGCAGAAGTTAGAACAACCGACTGCTGTTTGGAGGGAGAGAGGTTCACAGCTGAGAGGAACCAAGCGTGTTATGCTTCTCTCTTTAGCTGAACGATAAAAAGTTTACAGGTTGGAAAGCTTTTCCTAGGATTATTTTTCATGGGGAAGAAAGAACCAGAAGCAAGAAAATAAATGGAAGAAGAAACTACTGTAATATGTTTCTGTACCAGTCTGCATTAGTATGAAAGAACAGACTGTGCTTGTCATTAAAATATTATTGGTTCCCCTAAAACAAGTGGCATGCCCCCTGAGCTATTTTCCCAATACTCCACCCACAGAGGTGTGTTACATTTAATAACTACTACAGAAAAGAGAGAAATCAAAGGGTGTTTATAAATTATCCTACTTATAATATGTCCATCTAGTGTCACCCCCCCCACACACACACACATACACTTTTCTGTGGGAGTTCTGTCCTTTGGTACTCTGCTGGTTGTGTCAAGTAACTAGTAATAACTAGCCATCCCCAAAACAGCAGTGCTTCTGAAGTGAGCAGTCCTCTGTTGCATCTGATGAAGTGGACTGAAGGCCATAAAAGCATATGGTAGAAATGTCTTTTTCTCAGTTTCCCAGGTGCTATATGAATCCTTTACATCTTTTAAAGCAATCTTCTGTTTTTAACCTATATGAAAATTCAGAGAGCTGTCTATCTTCTCCTTGCTTTGCTGTATCAGTTTGAGTGATCAAGAAGAAAAGCCAGAAGTGATTGCTACAGAAGAGCAGAAGTTGGATGTTAATTTCCTCTGTTCCACAGGTGATCTCTGGTGCCTGCTCACGGTATGTGTGTGTGTGTTCCTTTCTGTCCTGCTTCCCCTTCCTACTTCAGGCCTCATTTAAGCGACATTCTGATTTCAAGAGCCATGGCCTCGTCCACACAGAAGAGCGGCCTCACCATTGTGAGCTCTGCGGGAAGCGTTTCAAGCGAGCCTCTAATCTAGCAGAGCATCGCCGGATCCATTCGGGGGAACGACCGCACCGCTGCGCTGCCTGTACCAAGCGCTTCAAAACGCCCTATGAGCTGCAAAGGCACATGTTAACACACTGTACAGAACGACCATTTGCCTGCACTGCCTGTGGGAAGGACTTTGCAGCAGCAGGGGCCCTCCTCCTGCACCAGCGGCAGCACTGCGATGACAAGCCCCATGTCTGCGGTGTTTGTGGCAAGAGGTTTGCTTATGGACACAGCCTGCGTGTTCACGAACGGGTGCACACAGGGGATCGGCCCTTTTCCTGTGCTCTCTGTGGTAAGGCATTCAAACAGTCCAATGCCTTGGCTTCACATGAACGAGTGCACACGGGGAGCGTCCCTTTGCCTGTTCGACGTGCGGCAAAGCTTTTAAACAGTCATCGTATCTGGCCATCCATGCACGCTCACATACGGGTGAGCGTCCCTATGCCTGTGGCACGTGCAACAAGGCCTTCGCACGCCCCTCACTTCTCCTGCAGCACCAGCGTGTCCACAGCACAGAGCGGCCCCATCGGTGCCGACACTGTGGCAAGCTGTTTAAAGACCTGGCATATCTGGTAGTGCATGAGAAGGTACACACTGGTGAAACCCCTTACAAATGCCCTGTCTGTCAGAAAGGCTTTGCCCATCCATCCAACTTACTGCAGCACCAGAGAATCCACCGGGATGGCTAGGTAAAATGGTTCTCACCAGATTTGTGCTAAGTACCCAGACGAAGGAGCCAGTGTAATGTAGCAGTTTAAGCGCCGAACTACAACCCTGGAGACCAGGGTTTGATTCCCCACTTGGCCATGGAAACCCCTTGGGTAACCTTGGGTGCGTCCCACAATCTCAGCCCCAGAAAGCCTTAGGGTCACCATAAATTGCAAATGACTTGAAGGCACACAGCTACAACATTCCAGACTAACAGAAACATGATCATGTAATTTACACATGTGCTCCAACCTGTATCAGCACCAGCACTTTGCTTTTTTGTTTCCTTGTTGCAAACAAGTTTCTAGTGATGACTACAGAGATAACATACTGGATAATAAAATGTCAGAAATCAGATGACTAAAATGAGCAGCAATTTGCTTTGCCAGAGGGCAGACATTTCAGTGTTCTGTGTACCTCTTCGCATTAGCTAGGAGAAACGGGGGAAAAGATGTAAAATAAATAAATATATATACATTGACCTACTTTATTACTGTTTTTTAAAATACTGCCCTCATTTGTCAATGTTGTGACTTTATGTCCCATTGCACATTTTGCAGATACTTTTTGAATTTTGGAAAATATAGTTTGGGAATAGTTCTTACAAAACCAGGGATAAATACTGAATCTCACATACAGTTGGCCCTCCATATCTGTATCCACAGATTCAACCAACCATGGCTTGAAAATACTCTGAAAAAAAAATCCAAAAAGCAAATTTTGATTTTGCCATTTTGTATAGGGAACACCATTTTACTACACCATTGAACATAATGAGACTTGAGCATCCACAAATTTTGGTATCCACGGGGAGTCCTGGAACCAAACTCTAGTAGATACCAAGGGCTCACTGTATTATCATATACAAAGAGACAAATAGAATTAATGGGAAAACCAATTCTAGCCCCTTTTTTTTCTTTAAAAGAATGACACTTCTTCATATGGCAAATTACTACTGTAATTAAGAGAAGTTATATGAAATATTAAAGAAATACGCTTCTCACAGTACCATCTATGTATGCTGGAGCTCTAGAACTTAAATTCAGAAGATAATTTATTCTTGATTTAAATGATTTGGGTTGGGTTTCTTTAGTTGAAAACATTCCTCTACTCTGTGGACTTAACCATTTTGAGAAAAAGGAGCTAAACGGTCACGCCCTGTGTCCATTAGCTAGAGCAAGTCTATGCACTATGTTTATGTGTATAAGATCCAAATTATGTTAATTATGTGTAGTCAGAATACATACTTAGAATTCAAATAAGATTAGTTCAAGAGCTCACAGCGGCTCAGTTCAAATATCATGACAATCCATGGTTCTTTGCTTTGAGAAAATGCAGCGGCGACAGCAGGCTTTTATGTTCTCCTTTTCCTACACATGCAAAGGAAGGCAAGCACAAGTTTAAAGATTACAAATTTACAGAAATCATGATTTGGGATTGGCCTCAAGCCACAATCTGTAGATTGTATAAATCATAATTTTGTTACATGTGAATGACACCATAGAAGAGAAATGGAAGCTAATGTGTCCAAGGAAATGAGATGGCAAGAGCTTGTTTTCATATAGAACCCCATGAGTTATGCCAGTCTTATTTCTATAGCCTATATGGAGGTTTAGGCATAAACCATCATGGGTTTCCAAAAGCTACGTAATGAGTTTGTAGCAGATTCAAAGTTTGAATTGGGGCCTTCCCTGTTTGTGCTCCTAACATCTAGTCTACATTTGCTACACAAAACTACACATATAAGAATTTCCTGTGGCTTATAGGAGATTGAAGCACACATGCACACCACTTTCATGTCTGGACACTGATAACCTAACCAGATTAGCAGAATAGGACACCAGTTCTTACAAAATTAAGGCACATGGTGCCCTTATGCTTAATGTTACCTGCCATAAAGTTATCATTGGGTGCATAGATTGAGCATGACCCAAAGGGCCTTTCTTGGATACATTCAAAATTATGTGGTAAAAAGCATTAAGAATTTATGTTGTGATCATTTTCCTTTTTTTCTGATTCAGGACAGTGCTATGCAGAGTGGTGATGCCTGGAGAGTTTCCAGGAAAAGAGAGAATGAGAGAGAAAGAGAGAGAGAGTCTAACTAAGGCCATTTCCGTACTAGACTGTTATAGTACTGTTATTCCACTTTCAACATCCTATGGAATCCTGGGGTTTGCAGTTTAGGGAGGGGCTGAAAGTGGAATAATAGCACTATGACAGTCTAGTGCAGTAATGGCCCAAATTATAACCAGTGAGTACAAATATACTACTGGTACCTATTGGGGAAAAAATACCACCTCCACATCAGATAGCTTAAGAAGTACTGGCTCAGAGGACCTTGAAAATATGAACTAACTTCTGCTTCATGGAAACAATGCATTTTTGTGTTTTTTAATTTGCAAAGCTTGAACAGGTGCTGCAAATACACAGCCTTTCCTCTAGGAGGCATAGAGGAGTAAACTCTTGAATAACTTTTGTCTGTGGGAGACTTAGTTTTGCTACTTGGTGGCAGTCAGAAAAGGATTACTGAGTAGAGATTTTGCCCCCTACCCCGGTCCAGTATGGTGAAGAGATTGATACAGAGAAGCAGGGAAACTACTTGTGCGAGGAGGTGGAGAACAGTATCACACTTTGTCATGGGTTAAAATTATGATTGAGATTTAGCTCAGATGGGAGTTTGAGTCAAGATTTACTTCAAACAGGACTTTGGATTGCAAGTTACTGCAGAGTGACTGGAGTTCGTGGCTGAAATTTACCTTGCACTTGAAAGAGGAAGCAGATGCTGTTGCTGAAAAGTCTTCCAGACATCTTACAAAAATCAGGAATAAAGCAATTCCAGCAGACTGGCTTACAGTATTAAAATCCATTTCCGCACTAGCCTGTTATAGCGCGATGATTCCACTTTCAACATCCTCTGGAATCCTGGGGTTTGCCGTTTCGGGAGGGGCTGGCTGGCCCCTCCCGAAACTGCAAACCCCAGGATTCCAGAGGATGTTGAAAGTGGAATCATCGCGCTATAACAGGCTAGTGCGGAAATGGCAGAACAGCACAAAAAACCCTCTATGAAAAACGGACTGAAAGATCACCCATGCTTGGTATCTGTAGACTTGAGAAATTATTACACACAATTGGTACCTATAAACTGGGATATTACTATGAGGTGGATACTGTGAGACTAAATTATAGCTATTACATTTCTACCATTGTTGCTGCTCATGTTAACTCCCTAGCTCTCCTTAAGTAGAGGTAAGGACTGGGTGAACGTCCAAATGTTGTTAGACTACAGCGCCCATCTTCTCTTACTGCTGTCTGGGGTTGGCGGGAGTTGGAGTAAGTTCAAGACTATCTAAGCAAAAGTTTCCCACCCTTTCTCTAAAGAAATGGCACTGGTTCCTTCATTCTCCTTCAGTTGAATCTAACAGATTTGTTTTAAGCAGTCTAGAGTGTTGTTGCCACTCTAAAAATCAACTCTTCTTGCACCATTCTCTCTTTTTTAAAAAGATAATTTTATTAAGTTGCAAATAAAAAAAATCATCTCAAATTGCACTTTTACATGTAATGTTTTTGTTCTTCCACTCTGATCTAATTTTCATTTTCTGGATATCTACTCACATATAAAAATTATGCCTCACTGTTCTATGTTCATTTTACATGCTTGATCTTGCATTTCTCTCATCAACTCATGTTACAGTAATTCCTCTTTAATTTCAACCGTAATTCAGGCATTTTCACTTGGCAGTTCCCAGCAATTACCCATTACAATTTGCCATTCTGCTTTTATCTGATCATCCGATTTCCCCTTTAATCTTTGTGAAACAATATCCGCATTTCTATTCTCAATAAATGTCCCCCACCATTGTTCAATTGTGGGTATTTGCTGAGACTTTTCTTGCACCATTCTCAAAGAGCCTGGCCTTGCCCATAACATCTACAGAATGACTGTTTGGAAGATAGGCTCCATTTGGGGCATCCTTTCTTTTTTTCGCTCCCTGGTTTGGAACATATGTGGTCGCTCCTTCGCTCTTGCCAGCTTACTGATTCTATTACTTGTTTTAGAAAAATTGGCTTCCACGACTTATGCATGTCAAAGGGACAGATCCTTATGTTTCTTGCATGCACACGGCCATATACAGTGACTGACCTATATTGATAAAGCTTTCATTCTCACCTTGATAAAGCTTTCATTTTCAAAATGGTGCCTCAGGAAGAACCTCTACTGTTAACACATGCATAAATACTGTTAACACATATGCATAAAAAAAAATATTACAGAATGAAGCCACCTTGTAGAATTCTGACTGGTGATATATCTCAGTTTGGACTCTCTGCTACTGACATTAAAAGCAGACTGTTAAAATATACCAGGCACATGTAAAAAATATCAAATGTTTATTGTATGTTGCACATTGGCCATTATGAACTTAGGGCTGTATGTATTTATGAATGTATGTATAATAGGGTTGCCAGAGTGAAAACTGGAGACAGCTCCTGTCCCTCTAAATGTGGTGTAAAAGAGGGCATTTTGGCTGGTGTTGCTAGACATGCAACCAGCAACACGTGCTGAAATTGCCTTTTGTACACAACTTTTAAAGTGATGGGGCCCTCTGGCAACGCTTGTGTATATGTGTGTATGTATGTTAATGCTGTACACTATCAAAATAATGTTATATAAATGACAATGGCGGGTGCCACAGAAACATCATAAAAATACTACCCATTCATTATAAATACAGTATTTTGAATAAAAGGGCACAAAGGACCTTAACTGTGTACTAATGAAACAAATCAATTTCATAAACCACACGATTTTCACCAGGGACACTGCTTCAATGACATTCCAAACTTCACAGAGATTCTGCTTCATACACAGAAGACAAACATGTCACCTTGTAAGAGTTTGTTGGAAAAATCATCACTTCCTCTGGGGAAACCTTTCTATAAATTGTGGCAACTGCTGCCTTTTTTGTCTCTTTAATTCCCAAAGGCAATGAGTTTCACAGCTGACTTGAATGTATCTTCTTTTTATAAATGTGTTTAGCAGGAAAACCTGCTATCAAGGTTGTCTGTTATGCAGATAGTTCACCTTGGATGAAGAAGGGTAGGATCCAGATGAAAAAAAAATTGAGAAAATAAACATATTTTTATACTTGTAATCTTTTGTTATGTATCTATGCTGCCTGGAAGAACACTACAAGACAGCTGTTAGAGATTAAATGTATCTTTGCAATATATATCTTATTTACCAACATACAAGCAAATAGACAATATACAAATGTACAAGAGAATTCCTCTCTAGGGGTATTTCCGCATTAGCCTGTTTTAGCACGATGATTCCACGTTCAACATCCTATGGAATCCTGGGGTTTGCAGTTTCGGGAGGGGCCAGCCAGCCCCTCCCGAAACTGCAAACCCCAGGATTCCATAGGATGTTGAAAGTGGAATCATCACACTGTAACAGCCTAGTGCAGAAATGACCTAAGGAGCAAGGTGGGCAGCCAGTTCCAATGGGAAACTTTCTGCATCTCCTGTTTCTGTGTCCAGGGGCAGCTCCAGTTTCATTACATGAATTTGCAAAACTGCAATAAAACTGGAAGGGGGTGTAAGACCCACAAATCTCATTTTTTTGAACCAAAATGGGTAGATAAGAAAGACATGGAAAAAGACATCAATTGAAGGTGTTAACAAGAACAAAATAACAAGTCCTAGGCATAGGGAGTGGGACAAAATAACACAACAGGCTCTTTCCACAGACAAGAATTACTACATTTGGTTCTCATTATTTGCACCCACACATGTTTTTTAAAAGCCAAGATCAGTGGGGCTGCATGGAGTGCATGCAGTGTGTTCTGTTAATGATTTGCCTTTGGCCTGCTTGCTCCATGCGAGCAACTTATGCGAACGGCCGGACCCTCCATTTCAGTTTTCTAAGGGAGAGCCGAGGCTGACGCTTGAGTTTGAAGCTGGTAGGTGGGAGATTGTTCTGGCCTCTATTTGGGGTTGTATGTTAGCGAGATTTCCCACTGATTCCTGTGAGTTTAGTTGGTGCTGCTTATGATTTCTCCCGGGCTTTGCATATCCTGGAAAATGTCATTTTTTCCCCAGGTGAGTGACTAGCTTTAGCGAAAGTATATGTGTGTGGTGTCTCCTGCATGACAGCACATATGTATGTCAGAAGAACCACTGTAATTTCCACTTTCTTATGGGCATGGCCTAGCTCACATGTGGCCTGTGTATGTGTATGTATGTATGTATGTATGTATTCACCTCTCCTTCTTTCACATCCCAGAGAACCAGTGTTAAGCAGGGGCCATATGAGTAGGATTAGGCCAGAGGTGGGGCACTAATGACCTCCTGATGTGGAACTACAAATCCATTCTGGCAGGGGCTGATTAAAGCTGGAGGCTTTAATGTTTGGAGGGGCAGTTTTCTCCTCTCAGGGTTAGGCTCTGCCTGACAAAACTATACTGGATGCACATATACCTTAGCTTATGTTCTGAGAGGTCTACCTATGCATATATCCTATAGAAGGAAGAAGGTTATTGTTGTAAGAGCAATGTGACTCAGAGCCAATCCCTGACTTTCACACTTTTAAAAAAAAGTATGGAGTAGTTTCATTACTATGTTTATTGTCATTAAATATACACTATATACATTTCGCTAGATTATACATAGCATAGAACAGGGGTGGGGAAGCATCAGCCTTCTAGATTTTTTGGACAACAACTCCCACAATACCTTGGCATTGATCATGCTAGCTGGAGCTTCTGAAATTTGAAGTCTGAAAGTTCTTTTGAAGTCAAAAGTTTCCCTACCTCTGCCATAAAAGAGGCACAACAGTTTTATTACAGTTTTAAAGAATACTAAAGATAACAGAGAAGAAAAGAAACAAGAAAAAGTGGCTGACTCACAAAGGCTATTTTCACACTACACTGTTATAGTGCTATTATTCCACTTTCAACATCCTGTGAAATCCTGGGGCTTGTAGTTTAGGGAGGAGCATTTAGAATTTTCAGAATTCTCTGAGGTCTTTGACCTCAGTAAACTACAAACCCCAGAATTCTACAGGATGTTGAAAGTGGAATAATAGCACTATAACAGTGTAGGACAGAAATGGCCTAAGAAACAGACTTATCCCAACCTTCAAATCTACTGACCAAAGAGCAAAACAGATATCTGAGAAGCATCAAAACCTTATTTATAACTGTTATAAGTTTAAAATGTATGTTACTAGTATCCAAAATGATCAAATAATTCTGATCAAGTTCTCCTATATTTATATTTTGCAATGACATTTAATCCCAGCCATTGGCTCAACATAGGACTCATATTTCCAGTCCTGGCTGTGTACAAACTGTCACCCACAACATGTTTTGGGACTCAAATATCAAAGCCTGAAAGCCTCCAGAATACTTGTCTTCAGAACTTATCACAATCCATGCATGTACGTTTCATGTCCTGCCTTTACAAAGAGTCATGAGGCAGCTTCAAGATTTGCTATGGCATGGCCTTTTGTGAACTAAAGCCCACTTTATCCGATGTATTAAGCACTATTCTGAGGTACAGGTGTATCTGCGTTTGTCCCTATGCATACATACAATTGCAGGGGGAAGGTTGAGAGGATTGTAAAGAGTGCAGTCAGAGGGAAATGAAATGTAGAGAGTACTGACAGGGATACAATTAGAGCCAACGTGGTGTACTGGTTTGAGTATTAAACTACAACTCTGGAGATCAGGGTTTGATTCTCCGTTCCACAATGGAAACTCTCTGGGTGACCTTGGATATGTCACATGCTCTCAGCCCCAGAAAATCCCCTGATAGCTTCTCTTAGAGTCATCACAAGTCAGAATCAACTTGAAGGCACAGTACAACAACAACAAAGCAAAGACAGAGAGGAAGTGACCAAGCTGCCTGGAAGCAACCTGTAGCTTTTGTTTTGCAGGAGCAGCTCTTTTAAAGACTAGTGTGCAAGCTTGGCCCAGACGTTTTTAGGACTGGTCTCAATATTTGGTACAAGATGAAGTTTGCAGTTCTTTTCACTGACCAGAGTTCAGTGGAGTTACTGAGGGCACACCTTAGGTCAAAACTGCTGTGAACTGTTTTGATTCTTTCTGACACTCAGGCCCTTTCCACACGGGGAAAATAAATCGGAGCGGGGCGACCTCTGACGGACGTAGTCCACACCTTGGAGTGCACTGGGTCAGACATAATTTTGAGGTTCCACACGTTCAATCGCACGGAGACGGCACCATCGGTCAGCGTGCGGTCTTTTTAAAAACCGGGAGAGAAGATAGTCTTTTTTTCCGTATCGCTCTATATCGATCGTTCCCAGATGTGTGGAAGCAAAAATACGGGCCGATTCGTGCGTGACGTAATTGGTGGGCGGGCCGTGGGCAGGAAGGCGCCATGTTTTTTGGTCTCGGAAAGCGTTTTCCTGCAGCTAGGAAAGGGGGAAAAGCTTGCAGGTAAGTGCTTTCGCACTGAAAAACAGGGTTTGGGGGGTTTGGGGGATTGTCGGGACCCCGGTGTGCCCTGTGGGGGCCTCCTGGCTGTGGTTTTAAGCACATAATGTGCAAATGTGGACGGGTAACGTGTGTACTATGGGGTGCGAATTAAAACGGTACAGGCTGCACGCGTGTGGAACGTGGTGAAAAATGTCCGCTTTGAGGCGGACCCGAAATAAACTGTCAGGAAACGATTTATTTTCCCTGTGTGGAAAGGGCCTCAAACAGCCCTGACGGCAAACTCAAGTATAATAATTTCATCGGAGATTTGTCACCATGCTGTGCTTTTCTTTTGCTTCACAGGAGATGGCTGTGGAGTATATCCAATATAAGGGGATAAAGTTTCCCCCTGGATATAATTCTGTGGACAGGCTTTCCTTTGCTGAGAATGAGTTCCAAGTGCAAGATGATGACATCTTCAACGTCACTTATCCTAAGTCTGGTAGGAAAGGACCTCTACAATGGGATAGGGTGGGGAATTGGATTTACACTTTCCTAAGCTCAGACTTTCAACCAAGAGACATTCCTGAAGGCTTGTTGTTAGGTACTTAAAAGATGTGGAATCCAGGTTGAAATGACACCAATCTGCACAATATTTGCATATGCATATGAGAAAAGGTTTGGGACTGGGATCTATCAGCACCTCTAACTTCCAGATTTTTGTGGAAGGATATATTTGGACCTATTCACAGTATTTAGAACTATCTTTGTCCTACTTATTACAATAACATAGTTTCTGATGTATTATAAATGTGCACTCATATCCCTTTTCAAGGTATAGGTCAACTTTTCAAAGTATGTGGAACTGGGACGATTTTGTGAGGAAATTTTGAAGTTTGCCTAAACTGCTTGCAAAAATACAGGGTATTTAATTTCCTTCCAGTTTGACCCCCGCCCCCTACATGTATTCCTTAATTACTAGTTTAAGAGGAGGAACAAGGAACAAAAATGGATGTGTAGTTAAAAAATGGCACTTAAAAATATTCAAGCACTTGAGAAGTTAGACTGAACTGTTGATTCTGAATTTTGGAAGACATGACTAGGGGTTTCCATCTTCTGTATACAAAAAATAAGTCCTATTGAACTTACCCCTCAGGAGATATGTGTAGGATATGAGTCAGGATTTCTTCTCTCATATCTTTCTATCCAGGGACAGTATGGATGATTGAGATTCTGAGCCTGATCCTCAATGGTGGGAACCCCACCTGGAACCAAAGTTGCCTCAATTCCCTTCGTGCTCCCTGGTTCACCACTCAGTTGGGCCTAGAGACAGCACACAACCTCCCATCTCCACGTCTGCTCACCTGCCATCTTCCCGTTCAGATCTTTCCCAAAGCATTTTTCAGCTCCAAAGCCAAGGTGGGTGGCAAGATATTGAGTAGAAGCAACTATAATGAGGATACCTTGTGAGTGAAGGGAAGGACCTCTAACATGCACCTGTGGATCCAAGTAGTAATTAAAGTTCTGGAAAAAAATTGCAGAAATCTAAGTGCAAGCCCTTGCTGAAGCATGAAACATGATCTTGTCACTCCTAGGCCAAATGACTTCACACAAGTATTGTGAGGATAAGATGGTAAGGAGAAAAATTATATATGCCACTTTTCTTTGGAAGAAAGGTGGGATATAAATGTAAATAATTAACAGGGATATAATACTTAGCTTGATCAGAGGTATAGGAGAAATAAATATTTTCTGCATATTGTTTATCTTAGTTGCTCCACTTTTTCTCTATTCAGCCCCCTTTGCTTTAGCTAGTCCTGTAAACATGACACCTCTGATATGTATCCATGTTCCCTCTTTACAAAAATAGACAATCTAAGCCAATCTCATATGTCACTATAATTTTAATTCCAGGTCTGATTTTTACCTTTTAGCCCCAGAACTTTTTTTTTTTTTTATCTTCATGACTCATCCAATGGATGTGGTCAGTCCCAAATCTCACAACCACTTCTTATAGTTACAGTTGTATTTACAGACTAAAGGAAATATTTCCATATTATGGTATCTCCCCTGCCAAGTAAATCTGCAGTAAATCACATGTTGGGTTTTTGTATCTGATTGTAAATTCTCACTTTTATTGTATTGGATGCCACTGTGCTGCTGCTGGGATTTAGCCCTGGAATGTGCAAAGCTGTAGATTTTACAGTATGAGTAATAGGCTGTTTCATATATTGGCAGTTCCTCATAATCCCTCTCAAGAGTTAGCAAGTGTTTTCTTCCACAGGTGGTATACACATTGCGGAACCCACGGGATGTGCTAGTTTCCTACTATCATTTCTCCAAGATGTGCATCCCCTTTGGAGATCCCAAGTCTTTTAACCACTTCCTGGAGAGATTTTTGAATGGGGATGGTGAGTTGAAAGAGAGAGAGATAGGTGGAGAAATAGGAAGATGTTAGAACAATAGAAATCTAATTGATGTGTCTGGTGCTCATTGCTGCACAGTGCAGTGATGGTCTACTAGTTTAGACAGATTTTAAGTAAATCATGAAAAAATGTCAGACAGGGTTAATTTATTTGTGACTTTGAATCATGATTGCTAAAAATGGAATTTCTTCTTCAGAAGCAAACTGTGATTGTGCTGCCAAGAAACAACAGCTAACTCCATCAGGCTTTGCTTGTGAATTTCCTGAGACATCTGGCTAGCCTTTTTCTGGAGTTAGAGAACTAGGCTAGATAGGGTTTGGGGCAGATCTTACTGTGAGTTCACACATTCACATTGAAAGATTCACTATATGTAACAGATGAAGGACTCAAGATGATGAGCAAAAACTAGCTGCTTGGCACAAAGGGCAATTGTCCCTTCTCTCCAAATGTAGAGTTAAAGACAAACAAGCTCATCACCTGAACCATGTAATATTGCCAGGTCTACAATCTTTGCGTGATGCAACTTTTCCTCTGGCAATGCTGCAGTGACAGGAAAAAAGACACATAGAAGTCTTCTCACCTCTCACACCTCCTGAAGCATGTCTCTCAAGTTCAAGATCACACACGAACCCCTTTTGCATATTCTCTACATATGTGGAGTAGGCAAGAGTTGCAATCATCTGGTGCACTTGCTTGCATGTCTCTGTATCTGGATCAGTTCCACTGCTGATGTTCAACTCTATGTATGGAGGTGAAAGGCAAGAACAGTGAAGAAATATGACACTGACATTGGGTCTGAGGACATGGACTCCATGCATTTATTCCACTTATGGAAAACACATTTGAAAAGAGATATATGCAAAGTAGTGCTGGAAGTTTAATATGTTACTGATATTCTGGTATGCATGTCTTTGTGTAGTGCCTTTTGGATCCTGGTTTGACCACATCACAGGGTGGATGAAGCTGAAAGGCAAAAATAACGTCTTCTTCATCAGCTATGAACAGCTGCAGCAGGTGAAAGCAAGGGAACAGAATTTTTCTTCTAGATGATGTTAAGTATCCTGTTGTTTTGAAGCAGGAGGGGAAGAAAAGCAAACCTACAAAATTAATGTAAAAAGGAGGAGGGGAGATGGAGAAAAAAAAGGAATGTGGTGTTTACTTTAGCACAAGCTTTTGTGAATATTAACCTACTTCAGAATTATACTAAAGCCTCAAGTTATAAAACATATTTATACAATTGTGAGAATGGGATAAAATGTAATAGGATCCAGAAAGATGCAAATCATGTCCCCTGCCCTAAATTTTCAGAGGGTTGGATGAAGTGATACAGGTCTTTCAGTTCTTTACAGTGGTGATGTGTGAAAACAATACATTGCTCACCAAAAGTTAGTTTCCCTGGGTATATATATAGTATATATCACTGGGTATATATGTAGTAGTAATGATTCTTGTATTAGTATATGCAGCACGCAAGGAAGCTAATGCCTTTGTTCGTACCTTTGCAAATAGAGTGGAATTTGTGAATAAGATTAATTCAGCCATTTCTCTTTCTTGTCTTCCTTTGCAATTTCCTTGTTCAAGGCTATGACCTGTAAACCTCTTACTGTGTGTCCGGGAAGACTGAAATATTCTGCAACTGGTTTTTGGGAACTGCCATTTGTAATGCCAGATTTGTGTCCATTTATTTTCCTGCCTAGAGACTATCCTATGTAGAGTGTAGAGGAGCATTGCTGTTATAGGATGGCATATATCACGTTAGAGGGAGAACACGTAAATGCACCTCTGATGTTGCAGGTAATGTTACCGGCTCCTGTAATATTGCTCCAAGAGTAGATCTGGATTTGTGGCAGGGTCTTGTCCCTGTTATGTATCCTGTTATAAGTGAGTAGGCTTTCTGTAGGCCAATAAATGGCTGCCTCCCAGAACTTGTGAGAGAACTGAGTTATTTAATGCTTTCACACATCAACACTAACTAACCACTGTAAAGATCTGAAAGACCTGTATCACCTCATCCAGGCCTTTGAAACTTTAAATCAAGGGAGATGACTTGCGTCTTTCTGGATCCTACTACATTCTGTCCTGCTCCCATAACTGTACAGTATGCTTTATAACCAGAGGCTTTAATATCACTCTGTACTGCATCTGAAGAAGTGGGTTTATATCCACAAAAGTTCATGCTAAAGTAATAATTAAAAAAAGACAGTCTTAAATGTGCTGGCACATTCCTTCTCTCCCCTTCCTACTTTTCATGTTACAAGAGACTAAGGCCCTTTTCACACGCGGGGAGCCAAAACGGGGCGGCGCACACAGGGGCGGAGATTAACTGTGTGCGGTTTTCTCCGCCCCTGCTCCGTCCCTGCGGGGAGCGCGGCTCCGTCGCTCCACACGCCGCCGAATTTCGGCGGCGTTTGGCAGCGCCCAAAATGGTGGCTGGCGGCTTCCAGCGGCGCTCCACCAATCAGGGCAGCGCGCCAGCTGGAAGCCTGCCCCCGGGCAGATCTGCAGAGACGCACTAATGCGTCTCTGCAGATTCACACCGGGAGCAGCTGCGGATTAGTGCGGGCGAGTTTCATAAAAACCACCTGGGAAGGTGGTTTTTAAAAAACTCGCAGCGCCACCCTTGCGGCGGCACTCGAGCGGTTGAAGGTGTGGAGCCTCACCTTTTCCAACCGCACTAGATCGCCCGGCGGTGTGAACGACCTCCGTCTCCCATCGTCTGGAGGCGGAGTTTTACCCCCGTGTGGAAATGGCCTAACATGGCTATTTTTTTTTTTTTGAAAATTACTAAATTAATTAGCATGACAGAGTAGATTTATTTTACCAAAGTGAAAAACAGAATTCTAAAATGTCTGCTATACAATTTATACAGGAGAAAATTGGATGCTGTCTTATACTACCAAAGCATTGACCCCCCTGCCCCACTATTGTGTTTGACTGGCAATGGCTTCTCAAGTTTTCAGACAGAAATCTTTCCAGGCACAGCCTGAAGATGCCAGGGATATTTGGCATGTAAAGTATGTGTTATAACACTCAGTTCCAGCCCCTTACAATTTTTATTCAGTTACTGTCACACTGTGCTCCTATCATGCCTTCTTTTCCATTGTTATTTATTCTGGAGCTGCCTTCTCAGCAAAATTCAAGGTGGCCTTCCCCTTCCTGGCATTATTAAATTGTGTTTGACTATAATTCCCATTATCATTGGCCTGCATACACTGGATGGAGTTAATGGGAGTTGGAGTCGAACACATCTGGAAGGGGCTGTTGGGGAAGATGTATTTAAACCTTTATCTGAAGAGAGATGGGGTGAACTTCCTCACATTTTGAAACACTGGGGCTTTATATATTATTTACGATGGATACAAAGTGATAAAGGATATGTAATAAGGCATGCCAAAGCTGATTCCTGGTCCTCTTGGTTATAATTTGTTTTTACTGGGGCATGATAATGGAGGGATCTGAGTTGACCTTAAAATCACTATTATGTCTGTACACAAGATAAGCAGGAGACTATAAATCTACAGTCACTGTGCATAATTTGATATTGAGGTCACAGGTCATTGTGAGCATCCCAGGCCATTTCCGCACTAGCCTGTTATAGCGTGATGATTCCACTTTCAACATCCTCTGGAATCCTGGGGTTTGCAGTTTTGGGAGGGGCCAGCCGGCTCCTCCTGAAACTACAAACCCCAGGATTCCAGAGGATGTTGAAAGTGGAATCATCACGCTATAACAGGCTAGTGCGGAAATGGGCTCAGTTTTCTGTTTTTGTATTTTCACTCAGGCTTCTAGTCCTTAAGACTGAAGATAGACTTCAGCTAATAGAGATCTCCCTCATGTCAATATTCCATTATCTCCACAGGACCTGCGTGGCAGTGTCAAGCGTCTCTCCCATTTTCTAGGAAAGGAGCTGGATGAGGCAGCCATTACCTCCATAGTGGAAAATGCCTCCTTTGAAACCATGAGGAACAACAACATGTGCAACTCAACAGTGCTTCCCAAGGAGTTTATGGATCAAGAGAAGGGGACCTTCTTGAGGAAGGGTGAGGCAAGAGTGTGACTGGCTAGGCAGGGGACAGTGCAAGGCAGAGTCTCTTGATTGACCTATTAGTTGGATATGAAGATCTCTGGCCTTTTTGCTTGAGCCCTGACCTCCCAACTTTGCCTCTGAACCAGCCATTTCTCCTTTACTGACTATAGTGTCCTAAACCAGTTTACAGACCATTAAAGACACCCTGTGATCTGGGAGCCAAAGGTATTGCCATGAGGCCCCATCCCTACAATTCCAGATGGATTTCTCAGAGCCCTGTGTGTACCTAAGTGTACCCTGGTGCTAATAGAAGGCTTTTTTTCTCACCCTAATCATAATTCAGGGGGCGATTTTCAAGAGAGATTGCAGCTGTGGAGGAAAAGTTTAACATTCCTCTCCCTATGTGCTGCTCCCCACATGACAGTTAAGCATGGGAAACAGAGTTATTTCGGTTCTAATGGGAAGTCCTCCCCCACCTAAGCTTAATTGACATTCAGGAGAGGATTTCTAGAGAGGTGTAGATTGAATCCCCACTCAGATGGGTGATCATGGAAAAGTTGCACATTAGTATCCTCATAGGAGGATAGGGAAACCTCTTCTGAATAAATCACCCCAAAAGAACCCTATGATAAGAGGCGTTATCACACTACACTGTTATAATGCTATTGTTCTACTTTTAACTGCCATGGCAACATTGGCCATTTCTGCACTAGCCTGTTATAGCACAATGATTCCACTTTCAACATCCTCAGGAATCCTGGGGTTTGCAGTTTCGGGAGGGGCCAGGCGGCCCCACCCAAAACTGCAAACCCCAGGATCCCGAGGATGTTGAAAGTGGAATCATCGCGCTATAACAGGCTAGTGCGGAAATGTCTGTTGTACAGAATCCTGGGATTTGCAGTTTAGAAAGGCAGATTTAGAATTCTCAGGCAGAGAACTCTTGGGCCTCACTAAACTACAAACCCCAGAATTCCAGAAAATGTTGATATCACAGTTAAAGTGGAATAATAGCACTACAACAGTGTAGTATAATAGGGCTGAAAGTAACCATAAAGTGGAGTTGATTTGAAAGCACATAAGAACAGCAGGAATATGTCCCTGCCCTGAGCAACCCTGGAAAGTAAATTAAAACACACACACATTTACACTGGGAGCAACTGAAAATTTCATTTAATTGCATGGGATGGGGGCAATTTTTCTTCAAGAAGAAAAAAGACAGGAAGGAGTGGGGAGAGAGGTAAGTAAAGAAGAAAGAGAGAAAAATGCATGTTTTCTTCCTAAAAGTGTAAACAACCTGAGCAGGAGGTCACTCTCCCTGTTTACAACTGGTGGTGGTATGCCTTGTTTTCTCTGGACCATCGTGTGTCTCTCTGTCTTCTATTATAGTACAAAGAGCAATGAGCACTTACTATGGAAGGCTTCCTAACCTGTTCTGTTTGTTCCTTCCTCTGGGTGTGAATGTTTTGGGGGCAGGAAAGTTACAAAGCACCACTAGACGGAGACAATCCCAGAAACTGCAGAGCAGAGCAAAATAGAAAGCTGTCCTTTCTCCTGTGTTGCTTCATTTCTTCCCCTTTCTTTTTCTGTTTTTTTTTATTTTTTTGGTGGGGGCGAGCTCATAGAAAAAAAAATCAGTCACTCATTTTTCTTTTCTTTTTTAAACTCCATTGCAAACTAATTGCAATAGATAAACTATTAGTGGTCCAGATTGGAACATAAATTAATTGTAGAATGTATGCTATTTGAAATAAATTTATTGTAGGGTGATCTGGATGAGAAATTAACTAACCGGCTGTGGCTGTTGTGAAATTTTAATGAACTCCTAGTAATTATTTCTAAATTTGTGCATATGGACACTGTCTGGAGATGTGTCATGTAGGCCAGGGCCCCAGTTCTTGCATATGTCTAGCAACGCCCCTGCTAGCAGTGCTGGTTTTACACAATGTATTTTCTTTGGCTTGGAGAGGACCTGACATACAAAGTCTGATCCTGGAAGGCTTAACTTTAAGAAAAATTGGAACTGCTCTGTTAAGCCTATAGTTACAGAACCTTCCTGTGAACAAAAAGTAGCTCAGTTTTCAAGATGCAAACGAGGAGCTTCTCAAAAGAGTTTAGCTTTAGGGCAGGTGTGGATAATGGTGGCCCAAAGATGTTTTTGGAATGCAACTCCCATAATGTCTCACCACCAGCTTTGCTCACTAATGCTGATGGGAACAGAAAGCCAAAAGCATCTGGATGGCCAGGTTGCCCACCCATGGTTTTACGACACCTGTGGGCCAAGGCTGCTCTTTTCTAGGTAAGATGATGTTTGTTTGTTTTTCCCCCTTATTGTATAGGTATCTGTGGAGACTGGAAGACTCATTTCACTGTAGCACAATCTGAATACTTTAACAGAGTTTACCAGGAGAAGATGCAGGGCCTGAAGGAAACCTTTCCTTGGGAACAAACTGGAGATCAACTTAGAAAGGGGACTTAATTTCTGAACTGAAAAACAGTGGAGAAGCTGAAGCTTGCATTGAAGTTACATCCTATGATCCAGAAACCCTTTTCCATATTCCTACATTTGTGAAAGCTTGCTGCTGTTGGAACTCAGGAGCGAGGAAAGGCATTTTGTACATACTCAGTGGCACACGTTTCAGGGTGTTGAATGTGAGGACACATTCTGCTACAGAGCACATGATATATTGTGAATGCATATGCTGCAAAAAACAAAACGAAACAAAACAAAAACCTTGCTGAAACTAAATTGTTCTGAATAGGGGCCGCTAGGGATGGAAAATGGCCTGAAAATCTGCTCTAGGCTACAAAGAATTTCTGTGCAAATGGGGCACAGTATCTATATGTATTTTTCTAAAAGTCATGGTAGTATTTTGGCCTTGACTAGGGGATTTTTTTGTATCGTAGTTTCTCAGCCCTGGAAACCCCCATGATAGGTTTGCCTTAGGGTTGCTGTAACTTGGAAACGACTTGAAGGCACACAAGAACAACAAAGGGGACTTTTAGATATCATATATATCTAGATTTCTCTATCTCTATCTATAGATATAGATATCATATATATCTATATATATAAGCAGGGGATAATTTCCTGTGTGTGTATATGTACTTTCAAGTTAACTTATGGGACCCCATGAATTTCATAGGATTTTCTTGGGCAAGGAATTCTCAGAGGTGTTTTTGCCAGTTCTTTCCTCTGACATATAGCCCACAGCACCTGGTATTCATTGCTGGTCTCCCATCCAAGTTCTGACCAGAGCTGACTCTGCTTAGCTTCCAAGAACAGACGAGATCTGGTGCTTTTGGGGTAGTTAGGTACCTCATTAAATTAACCTGAGGGGAGGATGGATTTAACAGATGGAGACCTGAAAGGGTGGAGGCAGAAGGGAGTTGAGGAACTGATGAGAATAGAAAGCTGTGGAAAAACCTCCCAGGGCTTAGGAACAGAAGGGGTTGTGTTGTTGGCAGAATATGAGTGGTCTAGTAAGGGTGCTTTGGAGACCAGAGGAAGGGAACTTGGTGGGAAGCTGATCTGAGCTAATTAGCTGCCTTCTCTAGCTGTACAATTTTAATAAAAATAGACTGGCTACTCTTACTTGTGCTTTTGGCTGCAAATCTGGAAACTAATCAAAGCCGAGTCATTTGACTTTTCCCCTAGTTGCCAACTTTCTGAGCATAAATGTCTTCATCCCTCCCTATCCTTTTTCCTCTTCCAAGCCTTGCTCAGTTGGAACTAAAAAGCCTGGAAAGTTTTTTTTTTTTTTAATAAGCTTAAAATTTTTCCTGGAATGTAAGAAGATACTCAAAGGAAAACCTTGAAGAAAATAGTCACTCCCCTGGCTGGCATTAAAAAGCTGCTGACACAATGTCAGTCTGTATATGTGCGCTTGTGGTCTTTAATTGCTAGAAGCCAGGAAAGAAAATGGTATTTCCAGTTTCTGTGTAGGGTTGTGAAAGCTGGGTTGTGAAGAAAGCTGATAGGAAGAAATTCAATGCACTGGAAATGTGGTGCTGGAGAAGAGTTCTATGAATGCCCTGGATGGCTAAAAACACAAATGAATATGGATCCTAGAGCAAATCAAGTCTGAACGCTCCCTAGAAGCCAAGATGACTAAACTGAGGCTGTTGTACTTTGGCCATATCATGAAAAGCCATGACTCAATAGAAAAGACAAAAGTGCTTGGTAAAGTAGAAGGCAGTAGGAAAAGAGGAAGACTGTACTGCAGAAAGACTCAATCAAGGGAGACATGTCCCTGAATCTGCAAGACCTGATCAGGGCAGTTAAGAGGTCAACTTGACTGCAGCAAGAAAATAAAAGCCCTTTGGGAGCGCATACCATTGCCTCCTTATCTGAACAGCCAAGAAGTCTGAGGGTTTTGTTGTGGCTATGTGCTAGCAAGGAAAGGATGTGTTATTCACACTAACAAGGTGGTTAAACAAGATAAAAATCCCTTCCTCATACATGCATACAATTTAAAGCATGCTATTGAGTGGACATATCCATGTGATCCTTAACAATATTAACAGAGAATGCCTTATTTACCATGAATGCTAGCTGGACCTTCCATGTTCAGAAACAGCATAGTGCTGGCTGACAGATGATGACAATGAGAGGACAGTGGTTACATTCACCCCATGCTTGTAAGCTTCCTGGAGGCATTCTGCTGGCAATAGAATGGCCATTTCTGCACTGCACTGTTTATCATGCTATTATTCTACTTTCAACATCCTATGGAATCCTGGGGTTTGTAGTTTAGGGAGGGGCATTTAGAATTCTCAGCCAGAGAGCACTTTGGCCTCAGTAAACTATAAACCCCAGAATTCCACAGGATGCTAAAAATGGAATAATAACACTATAACAGTGTAGTGTGGAAATGGCCAATGTCAAGCTACTTGGAGCCTAGGCCATTATTCCACATTCAACATTTCATGGAATCCTGGTGTTTGCAGTTCAGGGAAAGTGGAATAATAGCACTTTAACAGTCTAGTGCTGAAATGTCCCTTGTTGGGTTTAAGCTAAAATAGAGTTCTTTTGATGTTTTTCATAACTAATTTTGAACATGGAACAAATCAAATGGTAGTTTTTGTTTCAGCCTAAATTAATGTGGACCACTATGAAATTTATGGGGTTGCCATAAGTCAACAGACAACTTCAAAGCATACATGCATGTGGGTACACACAGACACAAGGGTGCAATCTGGAATTTATAGCATTCTGAAGTGTTTTTCAAATCATAGCATATGCAGCATGGGGAACATGTGGTTCCCCATATGTTTTTGAGCTGCAGTTTCCATCAGCCCAAGGCAACATAGGTGATGGTGAATACTGATGGGAGTTTTAGTCCAATAACCTCCGGAAGACCCACCCTTTCCCCATCCCTAACCCAAGAATGAGTTATCTCTACTCCCCCCCTGACTTTGTTGCATGTTTACACTGTTTATTTGCCTGTTGTTTTATTATAACAATGCTTAAAATTGTATGTTAGTATGGTAACTTGGGTTATTTAACTGCATCTGTTTTTCTTTTCTTTTCTTTAAGTTCTGTATGTAACTGAGACCCCAGAGTTGGGAGAAAGGAGAGATATGAAGTATGTAACTGAACAGGGGAAGTGTTGTGGCTAAACTGTCTCTTGAAATTGTGCCCTGGAGACCCTAATCTCAAATTCTTGAAGTAGAGGAGCTGATTATGATTACAGTACAGTACTCATAATGGCACTCTGCCTATGCACACAGGCCTGCTCCTTTCGGTACGCAGCTCAGATTTACGAAAAAGCACAGGGTGCTACCAATGTGCGAGCCAGCATGATGTAGTGTTTTCAGCACTGGACTACAACTCTGGAGACCAGGGTTCGATTCCCCACTTGGCCATGGAAACCCACTGGGTGACCTTGGGTGTCACATACTCTCAGCCCTAGAAAACCCTGGGATAGGGTTGCTTTAAGATTGCCCTAAAGCCTAAATGACTTCAAGGCACACAAAAACAAGGGAGCCCTGGTGACACAGTGGTTAAATGCCAGTACTGAAAGCCACAAGGTTGTGAGTTCGATCCTGCTGGGCCCCAGGTTGACTCAGCCTTCCATCCTTCCGCAGGTCGGTAAAATGAGTACCCAGCTTGTTGGGGGCATGTATAGAAATACATGCTATTTGTAAGTTGTTCGCCGCCTGGATTCATATGGAGAGGTGGGATACAAATAAATAATAATGATTAAAAAAACCTGCTGATGTAAAGAGAGAGAGAGAGAGAGAAATTTCTGCAGGTGCTAACTACTAGAATTTCTTCCTTCTGCACAACTATGGAAGGCCTGTCTTTGTGGTTTTTTTTCCCTTCTTCATCTGGCCACCTTACCGAACATCTGGCTTAAATTTAACTCCACGAGTGGTGCTTGAATTATGAGAGGAAAGGTAGGAAAGCTCTTAATGAAACCCACAAGCTCTACTCGGATCTCTTCCCCGTTTTAGACAAATCACATCGCCTTGGGGAAGGAAGCCGTTGTTATGGCCCAAAGCAAGGGGCATTCCACGCCTCCCCAGAGTATTTAAACGCTATGAGACTACCCCTCCCCAAATCGCTCAGCCTCACCCCACACCTTAAACGATTCCCTCCCCTTTCAGTGGGAAAAGTCACTAAAGAAAAGAGCTGCTGGGGCTCTCATCCGCCTGGCGATGCGTCTAACTCTGATCAGAGGGAGAGGCGCTCTGCACAAGCTCAGAGGCAACCCCTCCTTTGACCACAACCGCTTCTGGCAAGGGAGGTCCAGAGGCTGAGCAGTCCGGTCTCCTCTCCTCAAGGGCGCGACGGGCAGGCGGAGCCGAGCCGGGTCCCCGCCGCCCTCCTCGCCTCCCTCCCCGCGCCTCCCTGGGCGCGCTGCCGCAGTCGCGTCTCCACGTGCCCTCGGCCGGGCGCCCCTCCGGCAGGGACTGCAGCTGCAGGCGGCCGCGACGTTGGGAGCCGGGATTTCTGCCAGGGGGCGGCTCCTCCCGCCTGGGCTAGCCCGGCAAGGGAGGGGCGTTGGGTCTGGAAGGCGGAGGAGGGGGCGCAACGCCGCGGAGTCTGGAGGCGGCGGCGGCGGCGCGCCAGAACCACCAGCAGCAGCCGCCGCAGCTCTAGCGGTGGACCCAGGCGAGCCCGTCCCGTCTGCTTGCGCCATGGTGAGCCCCTGTGCGCTTTGCTCGGAGGGGGTGTGCGTGACGGGGGCGTCGGTCCGGTGGGTCACATGGAGCGTCCTGGAAAGTGGAGGAGGAGGAGGGGAAGGTTGCAAAGAGGGAGGTAGGGGGGCTAAGATCCGCGGTGGAGAGGCAGCAAAGGCAGCGGAGGGTTTCTTCCTTTTCCTTCCCCCCCCCGGCCAGTCTCTCCCCTTGGAAGGACGGGCACCCTTAGTGGGCAGGAGGCGCAGGGCATCGGAGAGGGTATTGCGAGGCGGGGGTGGTGGTGGTGCCTGCGGGGAGAGGGTGCAGAAAGGTTTTCGAGTTGGGCACTCTTGGAAAGGAAGAATATCATCCTGGGGCGAGGAAAGAGTTATCGCCCTGAGTATCTCCGGAGAGACTTCCAGCCGAATCCTGACCCTGGTTGCTCGTAAGTAAGTGCCGCTGGTCCATGAGCTTGCAGAACGCCGGAGACTTGCGATGCTGCTTTTTAACTGGAGTGGGCAAAGGGATGGGTTGCTTCCATCTTCTCATTCACCCTCCCCGCTCCACTTTTTTTTTGTGAATGCATGCTTTTATATGAATGAAGCGCCTGCTTGCGATCCTGGGTAGAGAACCAGGGTGATGAGGGCTTTCTTTAATTAACACGGAATACACACGTGTATGATTTCCAGCCTTTCACCACAAAGGATGCTTCAACCCGGAGTTTCCTTTTGCTGTTGCCTGAATCTTTAGCCGAAACTAGTTAAAACGGGTATCTAGATTAAAACCGAGGCGCTCTCCATTCTGCCTTCTGCCAGCCCTTCCCTTATCCCTTAACAACATTTTCTGCAAATCTTTTTAGACAAAAAGGCATTGATGACATCAATTATGGCCTAAGGAGAAAAAAAATGCTTTAAATTTTTAGGCGGAAAGGCAAGGAGCGGTTTTGCTCTTGAAAGCTGGATCTCAAGGAGAGATCTGATCTCATTCCTGTATGGTGGCCAGGCAGCTCCTCCAGCTGGGCTCAGGTTGGATGCCCCAAGTGGAAGATGGGTGGCATCATAAAATCTGGTTATTTTGAACAGATTCTTGCATTCAAGGGCTGCGGGCTGTATTTCAAAGGGAGGCAATGAGAGATCACCTGTAAGTATATTTCTTGACTGAAAAACCCAGTGAAATTCATGGGGTCCAGTAAATTGACAGGTTGCACACACACCCACACAGTTGTCCAATGGGCAACACAGCTCAGTATCTTATACTGTAGTGTATGTGCAGGTGCCTGGTTTGAAGAAATTGCAAGTAAGTTGATCTGGAGTTGTATTCAGTTTAAAACACACATGCAGTGAGCCTTTACGATATATCCAAACAAACCAAACCAAATGAATAAAAGAAAAGGAAAGGAAAAAAATAAAATAAAGGTCAAACTACATATTATGTATAATGTATGAAATAAAACTCCAAACAGCTGGTTTTTCTAAAGAAAACCAGATTGTGTGTGCGTGGAGGGGGGAACCAAACATACACTTATATTTAATCACATTAGGCATTTATAAGCTGCTCTGTAACCATGTTCTCAATGTAATATAGAAGTGTATGGAGCAAAGAAACAGTGGAAGAGCATTTTTCTCCTTGTTGGTTTCTTTTCTATTCCAAATTTTCCCTGTTCTGTCAGCTGTTTTCCTCTCCCATCTCTACCAAGTTCCAGATATGAGTTTGTGTGGGTGAAAGACCAGAGCTTGGGAAGATCACTTTTTGGACTACAACTTACAGAATTCCACAGCCAGAGTGGTACTCTCCCCCATTTTAAAAAATTATTATTTCATTAATTTTTATTTGCTTTAAATTTCACTTTTGTCTTGAATGGGACTCGTAGCAGCTTCCGGTATAAATTAAACTGGAACATCTAAAACCATGTGGAGTACAAAAAGTTTAAAAAGCATTAAACTATACATCCAATTAAAACACTATTTTTAAGACATTAACATTAAAACACGTGAAGCAATTGAAACACTTAAAATACATTTTGCATGCTAAAAAAAGCACACCTAAATTGCATATCCCTCTACCCTGGTCAGTTGCAGCCAAGGACCTGTTTAAACAGGAACATCTTTGCCTTCTGGGAAGGGAGTTCCAAAGCCTAGGAGAAAACCCTCTCTTGTTAGCCAAGCCAGGGAGGATGGTGGGATGGAGAGAAAGCTTTCTCCTGAAGAGGCTCACATGGCGATAATGCAGTTAATAAAATGCACTGGAATCTGGCAGTGGTAGAGGCAAAGAGAAAAATAGCAAAAAATGGCGAGAGGGGAAGGTCCAATTTGCCTTTTTCTGAGATCACTTAGTTTTAGAAGAAGGAGCAGTTATAGCTTGGCCTGAGCAAAAGTTGGCGTTCCTTGCCCCCCAAACTCACAGTGGAAGGCCTTTCTTCTGAATCTTATGGTTCCTGTATGCTATGAGGCTCTCAGCTGAAGTACTTTCTCATGAGAGAGAGTGTGATACTGAAGAACTGATTTGCACTGGCGCCTTGTTTCTGGCTTCCTTTTTAAAACAAATGGTCCCTGAGCTAAACTGCTGGTCATTGGAACTGGAAGTTCCTTCTTAATCAGAAGGAACCAAAACTTCTGGTAGAACATTTGCAGGGCAAGCTCTAACCTTAGGCAGGCTGGGGCAGTCACTGCAAGCAGCAGATTATTAGTTGTTTTTTTCCACCCCCGCTAAAATAGTAAGTTTACTGCCAGGAATGGGGAGAAGTGGTTGTGGGATATTTTTTCTGTCTTATACCTAAAGCCATGACTGATTTTGGGTACTTTGCACCTTGACATGTGTAATCGAGACTAGCCTTTGCAGCTGTACTTCCTGAGCTGGCTCTGAGCAGAAGTTGCATGTAGAAGGTAGTTTGGTCTGTGGCATCTTCAGTTTAAAAATAACCAGGTGGCAAGGTGATTCAGGGTGTGGTGGGGAACCTGGACCAGAGATCCTGGAAGTCTACTGGCTGGCCAAAAGGCAGTGTTGGAATAGGCAGACAAATAGTCCAGACTAGCATAAAATAAGTGTGCTATTCTTTTGTGCCTACCCGCTCCTTATAAGGAGATGAGAATCCTGTGCTTTTACTCATAATTCCAGATACGTGAAAGCTAGAAATGACAGCAAAGACTTACCTGAAAAGGAAAGCCACTGCAGTTGTTCAGCAGGGTGGCTTATAGGTAATTTTTCAGCCCTCTCTCCCCCTTGCCATGCTGCTTGCCAAGGAAGAAATGATTCCTAAGGTACTCCAGTAAGCATCCTCAGTAGGGCTGTCTTAAGATAATATGCTGTCCTCCTGTAGTGAAGGGCAAACTTTTGCCTCCTTTCATTTCATATTAAGAAACCAACTGGTTTCTGGGAACAGGAAAGCATCTTTTATAACACTTGAAGGCAGCAGGCTGATTTACTGGGTGCAGGATAAGCTTGTCTCCAAGAGAGAGGAATAGCTGGGATGGGCACAGGATAAAGGGCTAGGGGAGGAAATTTACCATTGTTGTCCTTGTTTCTGGAATATGTGGAAAGTATTCCACTTTTCCATTCCAACTATTCTTATGAAAACAATTAACCAACAAAAAATTACTGATATGAATACACTATATATGTATCTGTGTGTGTTATCACCCTTTCTTGCAATTGCTGCTAGCAGTGATTGTTTTGCTCTGTCTAATGGTGGGGCTGGTCTTAAGTCTATAGAGACATAACCATGACAGCTATTAATATGTGGGTACCCCAGCAGCAGTATCTGAGATTGAGGTGACATTTCCTAAAGCAGAATACACTGGAATGGAGAACACAAACTGCAGGAAATAACAAGACCCCCCAGTAAGTATCATGCATCCTTTAAATAGAAAATACCAGATCCTCATGCATTTCAAGCTAAAGAGGTTTTCACTGAGAGAGCCCTTTAAAAATAGAACATGTTGATGATTTAAACATAAAGATGACACTACAGTTATAGAGTAAAAGATTTTAAACCCTGAGTGCTGCTTTCTGCTTAAGCTATATAAAATCACACACATATCCGTACAGAGTGTCTTGCAGAAGTATTCTCCCCACCCTTGTTTAGCCGAAGCTCAACAAACTTGCTGAGGTTTTAAATCCTCCCATAGCTATATAGAACCAAGCAGTGTGGTGAAAGTGTTGCATTGGAACTTCAAAGATCATGTTCAAGTCACCATAGGGCCATGAAAACTCCCTGGGTGGCCTTGGGTCAGTCACTTTCTTTTCTTCAGACTGATCTACCTGAGAGGAGTGTTGTGAAGATAGCGTTGGGAGTGGGAGAACCACTGTTGCTCCCTTGAGCTCACAGCTGTAATGCCTCATAGAAGTATTCAGTCCTCCTTTCCACACGTTGTTGTGTTACAGCCTGGAACTGAAAAGGATTTAATTGGCCTTGTTACCCAAATGCCAGTTTGTTTTGGTTTGCTTAACTTCTGCAGTGCTTTAAAAATATTCTGTACCTTCACAGCATTGAGTTATCTTGTGTATGTCAAATAGTAATAGCATCAGTTGAATCCATTTAAGTTCCAAGTTGTAACACAACAATGTATGGAAATGTCAAAAGGTAGGAAGGGGGAATAAATGCTTCTACAAGGTACTGTACTGGATATCTGGTAGTAACAGCTTTCATGTGAATAGCTGGGTGGGAAGAACGAACATGCTTTTTATATATCTCAGAAATAGGGCCCCTGATCAGTAATTTATTTTCCCCCCACATTCTGTATTTAAAATAACAATGCAGGCAATATTTACTAAGAACAGCAGAAAGGGAAAGGGATTTTGCACAAAAGTGAGGCTAGGAAGCAGCAGGATTCATGTCTGTGGACTTTGATTTACCTAACCTACAGAGGAAAAGGACACAGCAGGTGATTTCTCCATAGTCATACAAGAAACCATTTTTCTGCAAACTTCTAAAGCTTCCATGATCATAAAAGCTGCCGCTGAATTATGTACCTATCTTCCACTGGTTTGCGCAGTGTAGCTGTACATACTCCCTACTGCTAATGGGGAGGAGACTAGAGTAGAATGGCGGAACGACATGATGCCATGATTTGATCCAGACTGGGCAATTCTTATGCAAGGTTGTTACTACTACTGTTTGCATATGATGTAGGAGAAAGAGGGAGCATGTGATTGCCTGAGAAAAGGCGGTTGTGTTCACCACAGGTTGAACTCTTTAAGCTTCAAACCACTGAAGCAATAACCTCCCTTTATTAAAAAAACAGTGCTGTAACTGAGGTGGCAGCAAGAGCAGGGATAGAGAGTAGATAGATCTGGATTTGATGGGAGCTCTTTGAGTGAGTTGCAGTAGACTGGAAAGAATTTGCAACTCTAGCTTTTTAACAATGCAGATTACAAAATCCTCCTCCCCCATTTAATTTAAATTGCTAAAAATGAAAAAGGTGCAAAGTAACTGGATGAGAATTTAGGGGAAAAGGTCTGAATTCCATTCAGTTTTCGCTGTTGTTGTTTTCTGTCTTTAAGTCATTTTTGATGTGGAAACCTTGAGATGAATCTCTGAAGCGGATTCTCTTGGTAGAATTTGTGTGTGGGGGTTGCTGTTGCCTTCCTCTTAGGTTGAGAGAGTATGACTTGCCCAAGATCAACAAGTGGGTTTCTATAGCTGAGTGAGGATTCACATCCTGGCCTCCCAGTGTCCTAGTCAAATGTTCAAACCACTACACCACGTCAGCTCAGTTCTGGAACATAAAACACTTGATTCTCTGTGCGGATTTTTTCACCTGGCTCTGGTTGGTGGATTGCAGGGTTCTAATAAAAAGCAAAGTAGGTCCTACAAGCCTGTGGTCTGCCCAACCCTGCATTAGCAGATGAGCTGAGCTGAGCTCTGCTTCTGGGATTTGACATGTGATGGCTTTTTCACAAATGCCAAATCATCATATAATAGGCACTGTCCCTGAGTGATGATCATCATGCCTGTGTGGACTTGACCAAAGATGGGGCTTAACTGGAAGCCTTTTATTCGAGATCAGCCCCTATGTAATGAATGTAGTGGCTAAGAGACAGAGTTATGAACTAGGACATCCCTACTTTGAATCTTAATCTTACTAGATGAACTTAGGCCAGGACTGGAGAACTTGGGGTTCTCCACATGCTATTGACTAGGGATTCCAAGCCACTCTAACCAACATAGGCAGTACTAAGGATGAGGGAAATTGTAGTCCACCATTTGGAATGTTGTAATTTGCTTGCTTCTGTCTTGGGGCCTTCCCACCCTACACTGTTATAGTGCTATTATTCTACTTTCAACATCCCGTGGAGTTCTGAGATTTGTAGTTTACTGAGGCCAAATTGCTCTCTGGCTGAAAAGTCTAAATACCCCTCCCTAAACTGCAAAATCCAGGATTCCATAGGATGTTGAAAATGGAATAATAGCACTATAACAGTGTAGGGCGGAAAGGCCCTTAGGCAAACCTGCTCTCACACTCTCTCAGCCTCAACCATGCACTTCTACCATGGGGGTAATTATTTATACATTTGTTGTAAGGATTGTTGTAGCAGTGTATGCAATGCACATTAAATTTTCTAGAAAAAATGCAATAGAGAACACCATCTGGCAGTGATGTTTTCAAAAAAGCATTCCCCTTTCTACCCAACAATCACAACCAAGTTTCAAGATGTTTCTTAGATATATATAATTAATTTTCATCTCAGTCTTTCTTTAAAGATCTGTCGGAAGCCTACCTAGGTCAAGATCCACTGGCATAGCCCTTGTTTCCGCGGGCGTATGTGATTTGATGGGCTTTGCCAGGATGCATCCCCATGGCCAATTAGTAGTTAAGGGGGCAGAGAGGTACCAGGCTCTGGAATTGGGCAGCTGGGGCAATAAAGGATGGACATTGCCCTCATGGACCTTCAGCGCAATGTAAGAGGGAAAGGGAATCTTACCCTTTACCCCAGCTAGCCAAATGTCTTATGCCAATCTTGCTGTAACCATTTCATTATTAGGAATCTGAACTCCTTAGTTAAAATCAATATTCCTGGTGCTTTTCCCTTGTTCCCAGCACTGGTATGTGTGGAACAAGTATTCTCATTCGTGCATGTGGTGATAACAATTGAACTCGGGGCGGATGTGGATGAGTGGTAATTGTTAGAGATCAATGTAGCCAAAATAACATAATGAAAGAATTGCTTTGGGTGGAACACAAAAGACAGGCATAATTCCAGAAATGTTTTCCTGGCTGCCTTTTGTCAGGCCAGCTGTGCTTGTTGCTAGCTACATAGAACTCTTCTCAAAAGAATGCAGGATCCTGTGTAATTCAGAAGCCCTACCTGACCAGCACACTTAGGGCAACAGAAAAGGTCTAATGTGGACTGTACAGGCACTGGGATGTGGAACGTGTCACATGTGGGAATCCCCTCCCTCCACCTCTTTCTGAGATGTAAAAATGGAATTTGTCAGTATGGTTTGTAAGTGCAGTCTGCAACAAAAAGTTGCATTGCAGAAGAAGGTGAAGTCTTCAAAAGGCCACTGTGAAGGAACTAGATAAGATCCTCAAGTGTGAAGATATGTCATTAAACACCAAAGTCAGAATCATCCATGCCATAGTCGTTCTGATGTCTATGGATGGTTGTGAAAGCTGAAGAAGACTGATAGGAAAAGAATAAGAATGAGACCATTTGAAATATGGTGCTGAAGGAAGAGTTCTGCAGATTCTAGGAACTGCTGAAAAGACAAAGAAATGGATCCTTGAGCAAATCGGGCTGGAACTCTCCCTAGAAGCCAGCATGGTTGAACTGAGGCTATCATACTGTGGATGTATCATGAGCTAGCATGTCACACTGGAAAAGATGATAATGCTAAGTAAATTGGAAGGCAGTAGAAAAAGAGGAAAATGCTATTACAGGTGGATAGACTCAAGCCACAGCCCTGAGTCTGTAGACCTGAGTAGGACTGTTGATAACTAGGGCCCATGGAGGTCTCCTGGCCAGAGGTTCATCAAAAGTCAAAGCCAACTTGATGGCAAATAACTACAACAAAGGGCACTTCCTTTTAGGGAGCCAGCAAGGCAGGCTGCCATTCTAGAATATGCCGTTCCATTTTCTGTTCCACTGTTTTTTCTGCCCTTACTCCTGTAAAGATGCCAGCCAGCATTCCATACTTCTTGAGTGTGCTCAGCCCTCATTAAGTTGTTTCTTGGGGCCTTTCTGCACTGTACTGTTATAGTGCTATTATTTCACTTTCAAATCTTGTGGAATTCTGGGGTTTGTAGTTTACTGAGGCCAAAGGGCTCTCTGGCTGAGAATTCTAAAGGCCCCTCCCTAAACTGCAAAGCCCAGGGTTCCACAGGATGTTGAATGTGGAATAACAGCACTATAACAATGTAGGTTGGAAAGCCCCTTGGAGTTCCCTTCCCTTAATTCATCCATCCCTCTGGGTTTTAAATATATAATTCTGCAAACCATGGGGATTTCTCCAACCCTACTCGTCCCTCCCTCCCTCTTGTATATGTAGAGCAGAGCTTGGAAAAGTTACATTTCAGACAGCAGCCCTTAGATTTGCCCAGTCATTATGGTCACTAGTCCTGCTGGTTGGAGGAGTCTCCACGTTTGGAGAAAGAGTGTTGGAGCATGGAAATATGCAAGCTCCACTTCTGCATCTGTGTGCGAGAGAGGAGATGCAATCTTTCTGGAGGAGGAGGGCTGTCTGTGTGTTCCTGCCAGCCGCTCTTCTCACTAGAACTGTCTGTCTTGCACACCCTCCAGGACGCTGAGCCAAGAAGGGGCCTCCCCACTCCTTCCTGCCTCCTGCCAGTGTCTGCGTGGGAAGGGGGGTTGCCTTTTCCTGTCGGGGATATAAAACTTTCCCTCAGGCTCGGCTGGCTGCGAAATTGTACTTTCCTGCCCCTCTGCCAGAAAGTGGCAGAAACTGCAGAGGTAGGGGTGAGGGAAGAAATCAGGAATGTGCAAGGAACACGTTACAATACTTTCCACCATTTTACAGAGCTGTATGCATCTCAGGAGTTGAGTTAAAGTTCAGAGGGGCTTAGTGTTGCTTCCTGAAAAGCACCT